>JAVSBS010023068.1:0-73580 GCA_033124195.1 Coracias cyanogaster
TGGTGTGAGGGTGTGGGAGCCTGGCCCAGGCTGCCCAGAGAGGTTGTGGAGTCTCCTTCTCTGGAGAGGTTCCAAACCCGCCTGGACCCAGTCCGGGGCACCCTGCTCTGGGTGACCTGCTGGAGCAGGGGGATTGGAAAAGATGATCTCCAGAGGTCCCTTCCAGCCCCTACCTCTGTATCAGCCACCTCCCTGGCCACCTGAGGCCTTCCTCTTCCTCTTCAATCTCCACAGAACAAAGGGGCATCACCTCAGGCCATGCTTCTTAACCACCCTTTGGAAGACCCAAAGGAAGAGCCAAGGGAAGATTCCCAAATGGTGGGAAGCGCTGCAGCAGCCCTTAGGAGTGCCTCGAGTTTCCTCTCCCAGGGCCTAGTGTCACATGGTGCCACTGCACCACACAGAGCAATTGCCACTCGTGCTCACAGGCCATGGTCTTGTGCCCTTCCTGCTCTGGAGAAAGGCCTGTGCCTTCTGTGAAACCAGTGACCTCACATGGAGAAGGTGCTTCCATCAGTACTGGGGCTGCTTACCAAGAATCAACCACCATTTTACGGCATTTCCTCTTCATAGGCCTTGTTTCACTGTACCTGTATGCAAGTATCGCTAACAGCATTTTATACATCTAACAAGTCTGAGGTTCTACACAGCCTGCAGGTTAAGGATCTCTAAAGTCATTCTTAAATGGACCAATCACGGGTTACAGTATCGCTGGACGGAGGAAGGAACCTCAGGCTTTGCTTACAGGTAGAGGATGGAAGCAAGCATCTGTAAATCTGAACAGAACAGGAGCCCTATTCTGACTCCTTGCTTTAGCTATGTGACGTTGTTCCTCTCGAGCACCAGAAGGAGTCAATGTTATTAGACTCGTTTTTCAGACAGACACACCTGTGAACGTGGGCTCGGAAAGGATAAGTGACCTGCCTCAAGCGACAGTGAGCTATGGCTGAGGCAGGGAAAGGACAGAAATCCCCATGCCCAGCTGCTGCTCTACTAGAGCCATCCCTCTGAAAACTCCCACCCAGTCTTCCTCTCTCTTCGTCTCTCACACACAAGTCACGAAGTCTGTTCAAATACAATCAAACTGCAATTAAAAAACCCTCAAACTCAGTGGTTTGCTTTTACTGCCAGTGAAGATGACTGGCCAGTAACTCACAGTTATTGCTCTCAAGCCGTGCTGAAGAAAAACTTGGAGATGTTTCCTAAAAGGGCCACAGTCCAGCTACAGCTCATGAGCCTAAAAGCAGCTGATAAAATGCGCACCGGGCAAGTAAGAATTTGTGTGCTGTAGCCATCTCAGCCTCCCCAAAAGCATTTGTGCCTAGAAATGTGTTGGGGAAACATCCTTCTCCCCTGATGCACTGCTTTCCTTACAGGAAGGTAGGAAGAAAAGATGCTGCTTTAAGAATTGTATTTTACTAAGTACAGTAGCTAGACTGCTGTAGAACTGGACAATTCACTCTATTGAATGATACCGCCTCCCACGGTCTGCACAGGGATCGCTGCCAGACTGCTGGCAAAGGTCTCTGACAGGCTCCTGCCCCTTTGTGGGGCTGAAAAAGTTCATTAGATGTACAAGGAAGAACAAGCTCAAATACAACTGCACACATCCATGTGCCCTGCCTTAATTAAAACATAGGATCATCAAACAGCTGACGCCCAAAACACCACTGACACAAAGGAAGCACACGACCCGCAGTTAATAGTGCTGTGTTTTCTGTCAGAACTTTTCAGGCAGGGGTTCTTGTTGTTTGGGATTTTTTTGGGCAGTGGTGGTGGCCAGTGTCTCTATTCACTGCCCATAAGAAGCTGCACCATGTGGAACCAGGCCTCGTGAGTTTGTGGATTCGTTTCAGAAAGCACTTGAAAAGTCAAAATTGTCAAGATAATCAGAAAAGATGTGTATCTTTTAGTGATTTGGTGATATTTTTGTGATCAGGATTTTGGAGAAGTATCGTACAAGTACTAACCATCTTTTCATCTGTTTCCCATTTTTGTAGCTGATTGCTACACTCATACATAAGTAAAAGATTTTCTGGAGTTTGAGGAAAAACAGAAAATCCCAGATGATGCCACTAGAGTTGTCCAGTTGGATTTTCCCCTACCTATAGAGGGGGAAATTCATCTATACCAGGATATATAAGGAACAACCATTTCTGTAATACAGAACCCAGTGGCTTAAAATTTTCCTCAGCATCACAGGTGCCACCACTGACAGTGATCCCTCCTTAAGCCCCTTCTCCAGCCTTCCTGGAGACACACAGCACTCTGCTCAAGTCTTTGAATGGCACTTATAAAGCCAAGAGAGTGTTGATATGGGCTTGGGAGAGAATATATGTATATACACGTATATATCTCAACATGATATGTTACATTTAGACCTCGGAATGAATTAAAAGCATCTCATTAATTATATAGGCTTCTCTCCAGAAGGAAAAAAGGAAAAAGAAGCCAGTCCTGTGCTGCACTTTTCATATTGCCAGACCTCAAGCAATGAATGTTTGCTGTGGGTGTTTCAGTACTACTCTGTCCACTAAGTGTTGGTGAATATATGATAAGTACTTTCTCCTGACAGCTAACTAATTGATTCTCGGAGAGAATCAGCTTTCCAAAGGTGAGCAAAAATGACTTACGCAAAGAAGCATTTTTGTCAAAGCAAAGCTTTAAAGGAAATAACCATTTTACTTGGAATATGATGGAAAAAGCTTTTCAGCAAGCAGAATCGTGTTGGCTCGTGTTGCTTCTGAGAAGAAAAATGTATTTGTATTTTTTCCCTTGTTCTATTCCTTGTGATATAAAGAGGTTAGATTTAAGGTTATTTTTTCTATGCCCACTTTCATCCAAATGATATTATTCCAATGATCTTGTTCACTCTGGCTGCAGAAACTGTGGCTGTTATGCCTTTTGCACCCCGTTATGGCACGTTGTTCCAGTGATTTGCAATAGAGTGCAATATAAAGCTGTTTATAAGGCAGTTACTTGTGTATATAGTTTAGCGTAACGAAAAGATATTGAAAAGAAAGGCTCCCAGAGCCATCGTTTTTTTATTTGCTCATAAAACTATTTTGGAACTTTTAATATCTAAGTGTAAATTTAAGCCAAATTAAAGTGCTGAAATGTTTACTAAGAGTCGTATTTTAGGAACGAGTAACTTCAAAAGTATTAAGAAAATAAAAAATAGGATCTGAAGGCATACCTCGGCACAGCACAGCAAAACTCAAACAGTACGGTTTCGCTAGGAAACAGTGCGTTCAGTGAAAGTGAGAAAGCAATGAATAACCCTCTTATGAAGGTGCTTCGTATTGACAAGTCTCACCAAACACAAGAGGCTGAGAGACATGATCGAGTCCCTTTGAACATCAGGTGAAAAATCTATATCCAATGTACACAGAGCCTTCCTTAAAAGAGCCGAGTCTTTGGCAGGTAAAAATAGCTGAACTTTGCTAATTTCAGTACGGGACTTGAAAGTGGTTTGCAAATGCTCTGGATGTAGCAATGCTCCTGGGAAGCAAAGGTGTTATTATGTCCGTTTTATAAAGCGCGTGCATTAAGCGGATTTTTGCCATCACATTTTGAAACCTCAAGCACAAGGCACAACTAATGCTCAAGCACAGCTGTCTTGAATGGAGTTTTAGGTCGGCTCTGCTGACCGCTGCAGCTGGAATGCTGAACTATTGGTCTGATTCACTACAATAATTGCTGTATTCCCAAAATTGAGGCAAGAGAGGCTAAAGGCCATCACAAAGAGTACAAAGGCCAGGGAGCAAATTCTTCCGTATGATACTGTGAGTAAACACTGGCTGCTTCCTTAATAACCCTGATCCAAAGGGAAGATCCTCTCGGAATGGACACACGGATGAGCAAGCCAGGAGCAGATGCTGAGGAGGCCAGTGCAGAGCGTAAAGCAGCAGCACAGGATCCTGAAGCTCTCCCAGGCAATCAGGCAACACTCACCTGGTGCCAGGAGAGTACTTGCCCTCACTGGGACAGCCCTTTGGGGCCACGTCAGACGCCAAACTCTCTGCGAGGGGACAGCAATTCCCTCCGAGGTGCTCTGTGGAGGCCTCTGGCAATTCTTTCGCTTTCCATAGCTTTTGCTGTTTTGCATTACTGAAAAAAAGGCAGCATAAAGTGGAAAAAGCACGCGCTTTCAGAGAGGAGAGGCTGCTTCTGACAGTTTGTACAGTATGCCATGCAAGATGGCCCAATTATTTTTCTTTTCTGAAAAAAAGATTCCCCTGAGCAAGCCTTAATTCACAGTTCCAAGCTGACTGGCAACCAGGAGTAGAGGAGCGCTCCAGATCGCGCTCCAGATCACGCTCCATCACAATACGGTTACAACTATTTAAAACCCTATTAATTCTCTTTCTAACTTTCCCATCAAGCTGTAAAGTTCCAGTTGGCAAGGCTTTTTACTTTGATTTTGGATTCCTGCTTGGAAGACTAACTGAAAATGGATTTGGCTTGAACAGCTGCACTGAACATATTTTGTTTTCTTTTGTTGCCATCTCAAATAACAATACTTAGCACTCTTCATCTTCAAAGCATTATACAAACATTGAGTCACATCCCCTCACAACAACCTCGTGACATCACCTCCTCTGAATAAAATCATTGTCATTGCAAAGAGGTGGCGAATAAGCGAGAGATCCACACTTTGTGTGGGGTCACAGAGGAGCCCTCGGCAGAGGCAGATGCAGAAGCTGGGGGCTCACAGGCCCCTTCTGGTCCTTGCTTTATTAAATCTCCACTTCTGCAGACACAGAAAAGAGGTCAGAGATTGCGGCTTGTTTTGCGGTGGGGTTTTTGTCCTTTTTAAATTTTTTTTTTAGCTCTGCTCCTCCTAAGGTAACATCCACAGTAGTTAGTATACGCACGTATCAGCTCGCAGGCACTTTCTGCTGCTAGGAGCCCTGCCACCTGAAGTGAGCAGGGATGGCTGGCTCTGCAGTAGGGAGTTCCCTTTTCCCTCAGTGACTAAAAGGTATTTTGGGCATGGCTGCATGCAAGCGTGTCTTTGCATCTTTGGTATCTGGCTACGTCCACCCGGGGAAGATCATCCTGTTCTTCAGACACACTCGACTCTGACAAAGCAGGGATCTCCTGAGGAGTTCACTGCCTGTTGGGTGAGTGCAGTGCAAGGGCCAGCACTTAATATTGTTTATGCCAGGCTAATACACTGGGCACGTGACTTACGTGCCTAAATTAGGAGCCTCAGGTCGCCCCGAAGTCAGTTGAGAAAGGTGCATCCTTTCAATAGGTAATTCAGAGACGTTAATTTAGGCTCCACTGACTACAGAGAATGCCTGTGCTCCTAATTTAGACATCTAAATCAGCAGTCTGTGTACAGCAGAAGTTGTGTGAATACATCCCTATAAATCTCTGCGGTGCCAACTCCCATAAAGTGAATTAATGTCAAGCATGTAGAGTATGTAGCTGTCAGGGCTTCTTTTCCTGAAGAAAACTGACACAAAAATATGCTATTTGTGTTCCTCCACAGATCTTGTTTGGATTCTCTCTTTTTTTGCTTCTTCCTAACTATCTAAAGAGATCTTTCAGACTTAAAGAATTGGATTACTCCCTATAAAATGATAACATTACCTAGAGAGCTCCTTCCCAAGGCATAAGTGAGGGAACTGCTTCTCCTAAGGCATGACAGGTACATGGTAACAAAATCTAGAAGGTTTATTTGAATTTATGCCTCTTTGTGCAGCCCAGTAGCCTTGTTTCTAGACCGGAAGGTACTGGGAAGAAATGCCGTCACAACCAGGCTGAATCATTCGGCAGTCAAGACATCAGCCGAGGAAAATTCCCAGACCCATTACCCCTGTGGCGCAGCTTTAGACCAGTTATTTCACCTTCGTTCCTGTTACGAGGTAGCCTTGATCTCAGGAGGTACCAGCAGGTGCCTCCTATATTCAGTCCTCGTGCCAGTTTTTGAGTTCACGTGAACATTGTCCGTAGGATTCCCAGCAGCGATGCCCACGCAGTGAGGCAGCGTGGGAGGGCTTGCACCGACCCCGCTGTGCTGCTCCTTCTCTCTGCCAACATTTCCAGCCAGACCTCCCGTAAGCACAAACACCAACAGCTCCATCAAAGTCCTACAGGAGCTTCTGGCCCATTTCAAAGCAGTGAAATATTTGGAAGAACTCTAGCATACAAAAACTTATCCACAAACCAAGATGGCCATTTTAATGTGTATTTTATGGTCTGGTTCTGCTATTAGAAGAACAATTAGAACCTGTCCAACTTAGCCCTCCATCTTTGTAGTGACAGCTCCTCGGCCAGGACTGCAGCAATCTGGGGCATGCACATCCTCATTGTCAACAACAAACTTCAGCCCTCTAAAAGAAGCTGAATTCTTGACTGCAGGGAATTCCAGCCAGGAAGAGGATCTTTCCATTATGAAAGCTGGAGCCAGTGAATCTGAGCACGTGAAGGACTAACGAACCTGTCCAAAACCTCACCTACAGGTGAGGTCATCCTTGGCATTCTTCGCAACATAGATAATGTGTTTCTGATACCTCAAACTAAACCAAAAAAATAGAAAGAAAAATGCCACCGGTGCGCAGTTTTTCAAGCAGCACTTCCAACTCCCAAAGGCTAACGCTTTTAGCAACACAGACCCAGCCTACATCTTCAGCAGCACATTCTGCCATTTTAAGTCTCCCACAGAGAGCCATGTATGGCCTTCCTACCACCGGACTAGCAGGAACACGTCAAAACACCAAGAGCATATAAAAAACCCACAAGAATAAGATGAGGATGCAACCGAAAGGATTTTTGAGAACCTCCTTCTCTCAGTACCAAGTCCCAGTTGCTGGCTTTTGCTTTATTCTGGAACACCTTCACTCTTTCTGAGACTGTGCTATCGATTTCACATCCAGGGACTGAAATAAACCCATCATCAGACTATACTGTAGCAAGGGTGCAAAGTAAGTCACATTTCCATATTTATCACCCATCCCCACACATACTAGTTGCAGAATGGTAAAATATTACATGATAAACTGTGATGGAAGAAGCAGGAACAAAATTTTGTGCTGTTCCTCTTGGATGCACTTGTGTGCAGTCAGTTAAGAGGTGCAGAAGGATAGGTTTAAAATGGATATTCCTCATTGTGCAATAATGCTACTGAAGTTAACAGAGTACCAACACAGAAAGCTGATTCAGATTCCCACTGACATTTCAACGTCTGACATTTTAGATCTTCCGTTAATGACTACTGAAGTCTCAGGTCCTATTTTGTACCAGCACAGAGTTTTATACAACCTTCCCTTCACAGCAGCATCGCTGTTTTTCAGCTATAATGAAGTGATGAGCTGTGAAATAAAAAAGAAAACTGGTCAAGGTAACTATCTAGCTACCAAAAGACTATACGGATTTATTACTTCAAAGTGAAAGCACAGTGCAGACAGGAAGGGGGAAAGGGTCAGTAAAAGCCGTTTCAGCAGAGGAATTTAAAATTATTCACATATTCTTTGGAAAGAATCCACAGCACTTTCATCTGGTAATAGTAGTACCGTGTAGGAAACAGCACTTGGAACTTCTGGATTAAACTGCTATCTTGTCAAAATCAGGCGGAGGCTATTAGTCCTAGTCATCTCTACCCAGGATTCAACCCCTGCCGTGATACGCAGCAAAGGGCGCATGTTAGGAGGAATAAAAGTCTTACTGATACAAACCAGTAACGCGGCTGTCATTATGGGTCTTCTCCAAGGATGAGCCTGGATTGCCTGATGGTAACATCTGATACCACAGGAAATAACGGCTTCATTGCACAGACTGCTTCACATGCAGCATGTGTGTACAGGGAACGGCTGATACCAGTAAATGGTCAAATGTGGGACAGTCCTTTCTTAGATGGACACTTAACCTTGGAAAGTGGAGCAGTTTCACCTACAGAATCTCGCAAAGCCCTGTAACAATACTAATGAATTTGCCAACAGGGGTGCTGCCTGCATGTAGACCAGGCAGCCGCAGCACAAAGGTCGAGATCCTCACCCGAGGCCAAGAGGAAAGCAGTGATAATGAGCAACGAAACCATGCGCGGAGCCATATCCCCAGTTTATCCACAATTCATTGAAATTCACAGAATTTTGCAGTTTAAGGCAGCTGCCTCCCTCCAGAGCAAAGAAGGGATACTGTTGGGTGGGAAAAAAGAAAAAGGGGTATAAGCACAACTCCATCTGGGTGCAGATTTCAATGGGAACATTTCAGGAGGCAATGTCAGGTGCCGGCTCACACACAAGCTTTTAAAAAAACCTGGTCAACACTTGCTTTTGACTCAGTTGACCTGTCTGAGAGCAAACAAAGCAGCATGGGAAAAACAGGAGAGAAAATACACCCAACACGTCCAGGGCTGCGAGAAGTTCCGTGGACTGTAATAGCACAGATCCCCTCCCCCAGGGAACAGCTGCTATTCCAAAGAGCTCCTGAAAAGCACTTTCATGAAAATTCCGTTGCTAAAAAAATAAACGAGGAAGTAAAAGGACCACCATAAATATACAAATAAAGAGTAAAATTACACAGGTGTATGTAACATATATATATAAATATAAATGTAGACAGAGAATGCAATGTTCTCAATTTTATCTGAGACACCACACAAAGAAGATCTGGTGCTCTCACCAACCCTACGGACAGCAAAAGCCCAGCAATTGTGATCATCAGAGATTTATAGAAGATTTCTGTAAAAAACAAGCGGCAAACCCCCAGAAGTCACCAAAGCCTATTTCCATTAGACAGGCCAACTTAATTAATTTGTTCAATTTGCCTCTCTTCTATGCATGGGTGTAAATGCAGGTTGGAAAGCAGGAGGCTAGAGGTGATGGGAATGAAGCTCATTAGGAAGCAATAAAGAAGGAAGAGACGCCAGAAAATGAATGCCAGTTCATTGGGAGAATTTTTAAAAATGCCATTTGTCTTCATGACACAGAGGGAGAAGAGCTCAGCGAGCCCATGCATATGGTTAGTTTGCAGGGACCTTTGACTTCTGCTGCCCTTTGACCTCAGTGTTTCAATCAAGACAACACTAAGCCATGCATGATGCCACCTTCTAGTATCTAGTAACTACAGTTTGTAAAGATTACAAGGCAAACCCAGAATAAGAAAAAGACACCTAATAAAGAATTTCATCTGAATGTAGATTAGCAATGCCAGTGCTGAAAACCTAAACATCTAAGCTCATATCGGAGCTCTGCCAAGCCTGGCCTCCTGTCCACTAAACATTCCCTACTCTCGAGGCCCCTTTGATCCAGAAGTCCTTTTCTGCATGTTGGGTATCCATCCACTGCACATTTCCAAACTAATGGGCACAGACTGAGCTGAGCTTCTCCCAACTGACAGCACTTTAGCGCACGGCTGAAGGTGGTGCTGCTTCATGAACAGTGCCTGCTGGGTGAGGATTTGCCGTCTGCGTCAGAGACGTTGCTGCAATCATTCCTCCTGTTTGCCATCTTTCAAACCGGTATCTGCCAGAAACTGGTGCTACGGCCCTGGGCGCTATGGCCAGGGGAACGCTGTGGCTAGGGAGGAAGCCGAGCACGCATTCGTAACCTGCACCCTGGCTGACGCAGGTGCACAGAACGTAAGAGCTCTTTTAGATCCAGCCTCTGTAGACAAAGTCTAGTCCAGCACATTGATCCAGGAGCCACGCAGACTGCTGCTACTCTTCTACAGTCCTCAAGCTACAACCCCTACACTTAAACATAAATGCACGCATCGAATTACACAAAACACATGAGCTGCTTTCCTAGGTGGTTCCTCATTGCTTTCCCCTTGACTGCCCAGAACCTTCCTGAAGCCGTTTCCTCTTTCAGGCTCTTTGAGAAGAGCAGCTCTGGGCATTTCTGCAGTAGGAGGAGACAGTTGTGCTCTTAACCTGGCCAGGGATGGCTGACAGCCATCTGTCACCTTCTCTTCCTCAATCTGGGCATCGAGCCAGCAGTCTTCTCAAGGAATCTCTACGAGCTGAGACAGCCATATCCCATAAATAAGTCAGAGTCAATTATTTTATATCAAAACAATATCTTAGCTTTTAATGAGTGCAACTGCCAATAGAGAGAGTCACACATTATGAATCACTATTTCCCTCTTCCTAGCACTTTCTAATTTCCTGCTAAGGAGACAAGCTGAATGGGGTCATTAATCTGAATTAGAAATCCCGTGACCTGCTCTGCACTTTATCTGCTAACGTCTTCTGGCACAGCAATACAGGATGGGATGTCGTATTTCAGACAACAGTAGGATGTGAGAAATGTAGGTCCTCCTTTTAAATAATCTCAGGAAGAGCTGTATTTTTACTAGCAAACTCTCAAATTTAAATGCAGCGCAGGTTTCTCTGTTGTGAAGCATCAGAGAAAATGTGTTGACCAGACAGCAGATAAGGTGTTCTTTAAACAAGCTAGCATGGGGACTTTTTTACCTTCCAATTAAATACTGGAGTATTCTTGAGAATACACAGATGAGTGAGATCACAAAACAACTATAAATAGACATACAAGGCATTAAAATATCAAAAAAGTATAAATAATAAGTCTAAACAGTGTTCAGAAAATGAATGAAAAACACCATACCCGATTTTATTTTCCACTTACAATGCAACTTTCCTCACCCGGTAGCCCAACGGCCTTGACAAAAGATAGGTCGTGCTGGGTCTACGCTTTTCAAGTGGAATTGCACTCTGATCCCTACAGAGGCTTGTTCGAAGACACAAACATGATATAGCCCAAGGGGTCTAATATCTGAACACATTTCGGTGCTCAAGACTTGCTTTCTTTTTTTATTGTTACTTTTTATTAGACTAAAAATGGAAAGTGCAAGCTGTAGTCATGGCGTGTGTTCCCATTGTGCGAGGCACAGGGCAAATTCAGACCAACAAAAATATATGGCCAGAAGTGAGACCTAAGCGTTGCCCAGACTTGTTGCCAGCCATTTTAGAAAGGAATGCACCTCCCTGGAATAGCTTTCTGCAAATGGATAATCCCTGCAAAATCAGTGGGAGTTTTCCACAGGATTCAGACCGCTCATGGAAACAAGAATTTCCAGCAAGCAGCCCAAGGCCCCAGTGAGCGTGTATGCAAGGCTGCCAGAGTTTCCAGAGCTCCTCTAGCAGGACTGGGCCTAATTCAGAGAGCAGCACTTACAAACAGCCATGCCTGGAACGATGAGCAGTAGTCACCCGGCACCCAGCATCCTGAACAGCAGCAGGACGAAAGGAAGTTTTGGCTGAAGATACTGAGGCAAATGCCACACATATATCTAATGTGACAGAACACAGCCAATCCTCACTACAAATTACTCGGTAATTATTCTCCATTCCCTATATATATATTCGAGAAGCTAAGAAGATTAAAAGCCAGTAGTAAAACTGGTTTTCTCCCCCTTATTTCTTTGCTCGTGTCCTAATTTTCTCCTGCCTACGGCAGCTTTACTGTGCCAAAATCCCTTCAGTGTTTAGTTCTACTTAGTCATCTTTCCCCTGACTTAGACCTCTGCCCCTCAGGGTGTTAAATTTATTATCAGGTTTTGATACCACGTTAGGCAGTTAGGCTTCATAGTGTGAACGTTTTTCACCTCTGCGAACCTTGTTGCTAAGCATGTATTAAGGCAGACTAGAAATGAAAGCCAAATAAGTTAATTAAGGCAGTAGACATGGTTTTTCAGTTATTGAGATTTCTGTGTTTGTTACTGGTTGGCTGCACCTCTATTTTTCTCAAGAAGGTGACAATCAGCTCATAAAGCATCATTTTCTCAGACTGATGGCATGACAGAGGAGAGGGAGAAATGTCAATGAAAGCCTGAAATTCCTCCAAGTTTTGTACTACAGATTCCTCTACAAATGAGCAGGTGTCCTCCTCCCTCATCCTTGCATACCACATGGCAAAAGAACTTGAAATAAAATGTTAGTTCTTGAAACAAGATGAGCATTGACAGGTGAGCTGATTTCTTCCCTTATTTGACATAAAGAAGCTTTACATGAATATCAGAGTTTTCTCTTCAATACATACAGATTACAAATAACACAGCGTACATGCTACAGAACCCATTTTTTACTGCTTTACTTCTATTGTGACGCTCACAACAGACAGGACGGAGCTGGAGGAAACTTTAAAAATGCCTATGTAGCTTCCCATCATTCACTTTCTTCCTAAGTTTGCCCTCTCCAAATCTCCCTTTCTTTTTACCAGATGTCACGGTCCAGACATAGAAATTCCCATACATGATATAACTACTTCCTCTGACTCAAAAAGACATTTTGTGTTGAAAAGATTTAAGTGGGCAAAGGGATGGAAACTCCTGTCTTGGTTGGGGTATACAAGCTAAAAAGAGCAAGGTAGCCTTTCAAAGTCTGGGTGCACTTAGAATTAACCTTGCTGCTCTTAAATCAGTTCCGATTTCCGTTTATTCAAGAGAACAAATTGCAAACTGCAGTGCCGATGACCTGTGGTTTGACAACCGGTTCCGGATCAGGAAACAACTTGCTCTACACTGGGCAGCACTGTTTTGTTTTATTTTTTCCTACTTTCAGCCTTTGACTATAAGAAAAAAAAAAAAAAAAAAGTTAGTCCATTTTGGCAAACAGTTAAGAGTGCAGGAATTGCTGGTCAGCAGTCTTGTGATTTCAGCGTCCTGACTTAGCCAGCGGCTTTCAGGAAAACCATCTTATTTTTGGTCAAACTTTACAGGTTCCTATTGTCACCAGAGCCCATACAAACACTCACTCATGGCTGTGCCCCCTTGGCAAAGCACATCAAATAGTCTTTCTTCAACTTTGAAGGTGATCCAAACAGTCATCTCATCAACCTGCTTTATTGCACCCTACTAACCTTTGAGGAATTTCATTGTTTCTCAAGGAAAACCTTGTGATTTTCCACTGACGTGTTCCCATTGCTGAGCAGTACTTCTGTCCTCACAGTGAGAGAGGTTAAGAATAATAAAGTCTATCCCCAAATGAATTCTTTGTCCAGTTTGAGTTGTGACACCGATAGGTATATCCTAAACTCTCTGTTATATTTCCAAATCCCAGTAAAGTTGTAATGCATTCTAACACTTTTTTTTCTCTCCTTACACTGCCATCCAGGTTTTCCAAAGGAAACACAGCAGTTCTTTTCATGAGCTTTTCGAGAATTTTGGAGGCTGACATTCAGCCATGCAGCAATTCCTAGAAAAAGTAAAGCAGAACAACTGAACATTTGAACTCCTACAAGTAACCTCCACAATGATTTTCCACATGACCCAGAAGAATTATTTTTAGAACCAGAAAAGTAGCTTTATTCTCTATTTCCATTTAGTCCTTGTGATGTTGGAAAGGACATTCAGTAAGGATGAGTATTATTATTTCTCCATGATGTGTATTCATTTGGAAAAACTCAAATTCCTAGAAGTACCAGCCATGATGAAGACATGCTGTTCTAAGCGCTGTGTAACTTATGGTAAGAGAGAGCTTCTGCCTCCTGAGAATTTACAATCGAAACAGAGAAAACAAGAAGATGAGAAGTCTGTTTTGCAGGCAGGGCATCTTCCCTACCTTCCAGTTTTGCCGCACTGTTTTGTGTGAGACAGGACAGGCCATCAATTCCAGACTTTAGACTCCACTCCCTGTTCAATCACAAGTGTCTGCTGCCTTGACGATCTTGCTGTGAGCTGAGATTTTTTTTCATTTTATTTCCAGAGCATCTCTGTTCTATTCACTTCTGGGGCAACACATGTTGCTCAAAACCAGAGCAAATAAAAAAGACTTATGACCACCTTGCAGGACCCCACTACTTGTTGAATTCTATCAAATATTCAATTATTATCATGCTAAGGAGAGATACACACTGTACTGCTACCTTGCACCATATAGTAATACTTCCCACACAAATTTTCTTGACTTATTTGCTAATCTCTTACTTATTTCTGCAGCCTGAGGACAATCAACAGCCAGTAACAGATGCTGTGTAAGCATTTTTTTCTGTATAAAACTACACAGAACTTTAATTTGCGACCAACAGTAAACAAAGCCATAAATTCTATTTACTGTAAAAGCCCATTACTCTATGTCATATTAAAGTCTAACACAAATTCTGATGTATGCAACTAAAATGCATTGCAGCAAATGCTTGTGGAGGAGCTATAGAAGGAAATCCCAAGAAAATGCTGCTGCTGGCCACAGATGGGTGATTTTCTTACCAGTTTTTGTTTGGTGAGGTAGAATAGGGCTTGTGCATTGACAACTTCTGAGATCAAATATAAAAATAGAATAAATACGATTCGGAGATCCTGCAAATCCCTCAGCAATATTTCAATACCTATTGTGGTAGCTCTTAGCAGATGTCATCCAAATGTATTTATAAGCCGCTCATTCATTTCTGAAAAACTTTCTATAGTTGGTACACAAGCATTCATTTCCCTACCCTCATTGCTGTTCTCCCTGTTATCTACTAGAGCAATCATATCGACACTATGATGCAAAAAACCCACTTCCATTTTTAACCAGTTCCCATTTTCACAGCTGTCTCCCTGAAATTTTAGCTTTTCCAAACGCCACTTCCTTGGGACCTACGAGTGCCATCTGAAGTCCATGGAAATCATGGGGATGCACCAGTTGGTTAAAATAGGTTTGGGATTTGTGCCTAAGTTCCCAACACAGGTGAACCAAGACCCAGTTCATCTCTGGGCTCTTCCTTCTAAGAGAACAATAAAATTTACAGAATTTTTAATTTAGGAATTTTGTACAGTGGATTTTACTCTGTGGTCTCATCCAAAATGGTGCAGAACACTTTAGAAACCCATGAAATTTTGTATGTCATCTGTCCATTATACGTAGACACACGAGACAACGTGTTACTTATTGTAAGCAAGCTGTATTAATTTGCCTGTTGTAAAAGGTTATCTTGCTTTTATCCTTATTTTATGGCTAGAAACAGTTAAAGGACAGACCGTAGGAGTGTCACAGGAGAGACCTGTGTCTCCTCTCTAATGTGCAGGGCACAGCTCAAGATCTAGGCCTACGTGGAAATTCATTTACCATGAAAACACACAGAGGAATATTCCCAGAACATATTCGACAGATGAGACAAAACCACCTTATCGGTCCTTCTTCATTTGCCCCTTTCCATGAGCTCTTCTCTGCCCTGCTCTGGAGAAAATTAGATTATTTTTAAGACAATGTGTCGCGACGTTACTGTTGTGTTATCTCAGCAGGGAGCAGGCTGCTGGTGAAAGCCGGCACTCGGCGGGGACCAAGCGGTGCTGCAGCTGCACTCTGGGCATTATCCCACCAGGTGCTGCATCAGAGGGAAAACTCACTTGGGTTTTTCCCCCTGATCCCTTCCACTGCTCATGGAGAGAAGCTGAGAGTGGGAAGGAAAAAGCAGTGTCGTGGCTGAACCCTGGCGGGCGGTAGGTAGCGCAGGGCAGAGGCTGAGCGTGTCCCAGCAGAGCAGGGAGGTGCTGTGCCCGGAGCGCGGAGCTCTGCGTGACCCAGCGGGCAGCGGCCAGGATCTGTACCTCCTCACCCAGGCATGGGGTCCAGCCCAGTGCCACCGAACTCAGGACCTCCCCAGTGAATCCAGCCATCAGACCCCTGCGCAGGGAGAATTTTGCATCAGGCATCAAATTGCTATTCTTTTTGGAGGACAGTCTATGGCTCTGCTCCTGCCAATGAGAACCCACATCAGGATGAATTCGCATTTTGCTGCTCTTGGTTTGCAAATCTAACAAGACAATTCAATCGGCATTTTCTTAATAGCAAAAATCATCACTGTCAACAGATCAGAACTTAGAGAGGCTTTTTTTTTTTTAGTTTTTTTTGTACCTCAGTGAATGAAAACTCTGATTCTGGAGAGCCCAAGAGAAATTTAGCCGTAATTCAAGCAATGATATCCACATCTCCATGAGTGTGCAGGGTCAACACGCCGCATTCTGTTTGCTTTGGTGGCTCACATCATTATCTGATTCCTTTCTCTCCGTGGTTAATGGCCGCACCGACAAGCACGTTCCATTTATACAAATAGCATTTTAGTTCTTTAATTAAAACGGCGCGTAATCAGAAACAATTGAACAGACATCGCCGAGGCACAAGCCAGAACAGCTTGTAACACACAAGCCACAGTATTAAGGCTGTAGACGATTTTCATTTGTCTCCTTATTAAGGAACATAAATGAAGCCTTATATTATTTGAAGATGCTTAGAGAACATAGGTATGAGCACTCGGTGGGTTAATCACTTCCAGACAGAAGACTATTGGTAATTTCTTTAATTACAGTACAACTAATCAAACACAGAAAACTCAAAAGAATTGGCTGGTTCCTATGGATTAGCCTGCAGGGGTCCCATCTAATTTCAGCGACTTAACCCATGATTTCAAGCAATGTATTTCAACTGGAACTCCAGAACAAAACCCAAGGCTGTACAGCAGATGGTGAGGTTACTATACCATTTTCTGTATTTTTATTTAATACAGCTACAGCTGAGGTTTGGTGGGAAGAGAACATTAACACTAAAGGAAACTTATTGAATGAAGTTGCTTTCTATGGAGTCTGTATAATCAGTTTAAGCTCACTGCAAAACCATAAATTCATAAACTCTTAAAAGCCAACTAGTTTCAACCTCTGTTTAAAAGAGCAAATACAATTGTCAAAGCAAATGCAGTTGGATGAACTGCTTCTATTGTCTGTTTTAAGGCAATACCGTTTAAAACTGGAATTTCTTTCTTTTATATTGCTACTTAATTACATTTATTTAGGGTTTTTTTAATGTATTAAGTAAGTCTCTGTCATTAGTTTACTATTTTCCTGATTTGTAATCTAGTTCAATTTCTGGGGTTTTTTTAATATGCATTTTTCACATTTTTAAGTCTTTTATAAAATTAAGATGTTTATATTTGGCTAATTCTGCAATAAAAAATAGAATGAGACTGATGAATCAGGAATCAACTCTTGCTAGAGAAGCCCTGAGGAATCTTAAATGTATTTGCAGTGACACATGGAATAATAATTACTTTTGCATGGAGGTAATAGAAGCATATTACAATGCATGAAAATAATACCTTGTCTTTAATCCAACATATGGTTTTCATGAAAGATGAACTTAAATTACAGAGCGACCAGGGGAAAAAAATAAAGACAGACTAGCAAGTGAACACAGGGACAGACAATTTACTACCTTAATATTACTACAGAAGGAAAAATATCTTTCTGGTAAAGCCTATTGACACAAGGATGAGAAGTTTAATTTCAGGGAAATTCCCTTCATCAAATACAGCAGTTGGAAAGAACGTAAGCGCAATCCTTTCCTCCCCCATCTTAAAACAGAAAGGAAATGCCAAAGACTTTCAGATACCTCTAGTTTGTAACATGTATTTCTGCATCTCAGTTCTCCAGAGAACTTGGTATCCTCCTGCTAAATCTCATTTATAGTCCAGGCAATTCTCACCCTGAATTTTCTAGGAGCCTTCTGACCTCAGGTGCACAACAGTTAATTCTTCTTAGTAATTTATCTTATCCTTCTTTTCAGCTAATTCAATTACTCCTTGATTAGTGATACAAGACAAGGAAGAAAATAAACCCAGTATATCATTAATGAGGAGAGTCAGGAAATTCACCTGAAGGTTTCCATGAGAGGTCTCTTCAGCAGAGCCCAGTGACATGAGAAATGATCGGGGGCTCTCAGTGCCATCCTCCAGAGCAGTCCTGCTGCAACAGCACTGGTCAGATGCTGCTGATGTTCACCTGAGCTGGTCCTGCTCAGCTCATAGCCAGCGCTATGGGATTCACTCACCCTCCAACATCTCTGCAGTAGGACACATGACACATCTGCTACCTCTGCTTCGTAAGGCAGCACGTATGGAGTATGGAGTACAGAGCATGAGTCCCTTCAGTGCCTCACCTTAGCATGCTCGCTGCCGCATAATACGCAGGCTTTCATTCTCCAGCCAGCCATCCTCTGCTCTTTGGTGCCACCAGGTAGCTTCCTCTCCCACACCCTGTTGCTGCCAGTGCCCAGATATTACCCAAATTAAGCTCATGTACAGACAACACTGCCTTGCACCACTACATGTCCGTTAAATATGAATTAGAGAAGCAATCAGACCATTGAAGAAGTAATTACTGTGTACTGGTTTCTGCAAAGGAACGAGACCAATTACGTACGAGGTAACTATGGGAGAGATCTTTTCAGGACTTTTCTGGAAAGAACAGCAGCAACTGTAATGATGGATTTTTAACAAGAGTTTCCAGCCCACCCTTCTACTTTTTCTGACTCACTGGCTTAAATGGTCAGGAAAACAAGAAAACATCTTCAGACAAATACCACATTAGAATAGAATAGTAGTCTCTAGTAAGCACAAGAAAGTAGATTTCCTATCATAAAAAGAACTTTAAAACCTTCCTTGAGCAAATGAAATGAGGAAGACAACTGGTCTGTGACTGAAGATACGGACTGGGAAATAAACACCTCTTCCTCTTTGGAGAGTTGTGCAATTTCCCTGAACCCCAACTCCCCAGTTAAAAGATAGGAGGAATGGCACTTCATGATCTCATACAGCTGACACAACAGTAAGGACACCAGCCTCCATGAAGGCTGGGAGCTGTGTAAGTCACACGCAGAGAGCTGACGACAGCGCTGACACTTAACTCGGAAATTTGCTTATTCCAGAACTGACGGTTTAGAGTTATCCAAGGTAAGATGTGGTGCTGCACATGAATGCAGAGAGGCTCACACTGTTCTCTGAGACAGGGAAGCCCAGAAGTAATGAACGATCTGCTGCATGTGCATTCCTGACAAGCTTTGCTAACTACCCAAAGGTTTAACCAAGAACACAGGGACAGGGGGCCCCCAGAATGTTTGGGCAGATACTTACACAGACCACTCCTTCTACTGTCTGCACGCTTCACTGCATATGCTCCTCCTGCTCTTAAAACAGTCCACTTAGCTTTAGCTCCAGCCACACAGGATACGAGAAGAAAGTGGAAGGCAAGTTCTGCTGGTCCCAGAGCTGCAGGGAGTCCTCCTGCTCGTTTGTTAAATTGCACCGTTAACAGACCGACTCTCCTGCAGCTTCAGAGCTGCTCACCAAGTATGCACGCACACACGCACAAACATTCTTCTCCTACCAAGCTCCTCCAGTTGGAAGAGGATTTCTCTTCTAGCAAATCGCACCAAATGCTAACACCACGTGCTGCTGCACCATGCGAGACATAGCACTTCATCTTGTACGGAACTAGAATAAAATGCTTATGCTCGTGAAGGGGAAGAAGTTGACAGGTAGCTCTAGCGAGCTAAATGTCGTTTTGCTGCACAAAGCAGAGATTCTAAAGAATATGAAAGGGCAATCTTTTCCACCATGTAAATCGCTACGGACATGCGCACAAAAGCAGATTACCCAAGAATTTTTGGGACTCATCTAGCTGTCCTTTTGTATCACAAATAGAATATTATCATCTCCAGTGCAACTGAGTGATGCTACAGAAGGTGATTTCAGATAGAGTAATGGTGAAAGCTGATGAACCCTGCAGAAATGAACATTCTGCAAAGTTGAACATGATTCCGCTGTCACAGATAGATTACAGTAAAAACTACTCACGCCCAGACAGTGTATAATCAAAATTATTGCACAGAGTTTGCCACATGGATCCACAGCAGCCTTAAATACTTCAGCAAGTGAAAACGGTGTCATGCTCAGATCCATGCAATTACCCTTCTGGTTAGCAGCTCAAGAACCAAGTAAATGTCATAATTTGGGGAGACTTGAGCTTCAAAGCTTGTTTCAAATGAAAATTTTACACCCTGCCTCAAGAAACGGTATTTTTCTCAAGCAGCAATTCAAGATATCCCAAGTTCTCCAGTACCACTGCAGCCCCACTCTTTATATCCTCTGATGTTACCATATGCTTGGCTTAAAAACAGGGACCCCTTTAATCAAGGCTTATTTTGCCATTGTACTTTTGGAATTAGAGGATCATCACAGAGCCCAGCTTAGTGTAATGATAGTGAATAGGAACAACTTGGGCTTAGCGGGGAAGTATAAGTTGTGACTAATGAGGATACATCCACCTTGTGCCAACTGGTTAAGCGGTGCTTACACAGATGTTTAATACATACAAACTTCTCAAATCCAATCTTTTAATTACAAAATTATCATTAAAATGAAGATGCTCAGCTACAGATGACAGCTTCATCCCATGTCACAGACATTGTTTTCTTATCTCATTTGAGCAGTGTCGTCTTTGGTCACCACACTAGAAGGGATCCTGTGGTATTTCTACAGCGTGACATCCTGGTTATCGGATGAAGTGAACCGGTCCGGTCAGTGTTACGCTGTCACTGCCACGTCTTTGGTATGTGTAGCAGTGCAGTGCTCTTGCTGCTGGAGGCGAAACCACAACCAAATGAACTGCTCTGTGTAAAGCAAGGAAAAATTATTTCTTTTCCCTTGATCCACAGGAACAGGAAACTTTTCCAGGGAGGAATAAGCCCACAGCCAGCAGTAGACTATTCCCTCCCTGTGCCTGCTTGCTGCTGGCCAGAGCTCAAGGTCAGAAAGGAAATGGAGCACGGGCCACCTCCTGGCACAGAAGAGGATTTGGGACAGCCTGGTGTCCACGCTCCTGCTGCGCTGTATCTGCTGAGCAAGTATCTCCCGCCCAGCAGTAAGCCATGTCCCATTCCTGCTGGACAGTGCTGTGCAGCTATTCTGGATGCGCTGTGCTAATCCGTATGTAAATGTGTGTATCCTGTAGGCAGAAACTTAGCGACTGCTGTTAGGAAATTTGTTGAAGGAGCAGCATTTCCTAGCAAACGCACATTCGTAACTCTCCTGAAACAAGGGTTCCAGTATAACTGTGGTCAGAATCTGGTCCAAAGGAAGCTATGGTTATTTATATTCTGGAGACACATTTGAGCCCTTAGTATCTTGTTTTCCAAATTAACTTGAACAAAGCATGCCTTTTCCAGGGCTTGCTAATGAGCCTAGCATACTTAGGGAAAAAATGTAAAATATACAAACAAACTCACTGTCAGATAGGTTTTTCCAAGGCCTGGACTGAAACTTAGAGAAATAAGAAATAGATGTTATGTCCCTCCAAATATCTTACAAACTCTGACGAAGGAAAAAAAAAACCAACCTTGATTTTCTGGCCAAATCTCCCAGCTGCTTTTGCAATTCATAATGGGTCTGGCTGAAGAGTTTGTTCATTTTTATAAATCCAGTTCCTTTTCACAAAAATGTTACTTTAATAACATCCAAATCTTGATTATTTTGTGCTTAAACCCAAATTCTGTTAAAAGATAGTGGCTCTTCCTGCAGTGCATTTTCACCCAACTTGTATGAAACCATGTCTGAGTTTCTTTTGGAAAGAGCGAGCCCCTTCCAGAACCAATGTTGTTACTCGGAGATCAGGATGAGTGCATTTGAGAAGAAAAATAATAAATCAAGATAGAAAGACAGCATCTAAAATCCTTATGGTCAGTAACACTGTCAAAACATGCAAGAGACTAAATCTTCAGAAACCACGTATGTTCAAAATTCAGCTACTGGATGAACAATTAATGCAAGTTCCAAACTGACAGTACCACTCCTAATGCCAGGGTGCATAAATGTTGATTTTTGAAGGATATATTTCATTGGATTTCCTATAATTCATCAACACTCAGCACTGGATTCTCAGGGATTCTTCTACTTTCTTGCAGGTGCAACATTTTAAAAGGGTCACTAGCTAACAAACTTTTCTGGTTTTTGTACAAATTGGTGACTAGCAGGTATTTTGTACCTAAGCTGTTGTAAGCAGAAATCAGAACACATTTCTGTTATATATGCATCCAGTTATTCATGCAATTATGTAAATTGTGTGCAGAGACACACACTGCAAATACACACGTGGTATAATCTGACTCACCTGAGCACGTTCTCCTCAACATTAGCTTTTTCCTGTCAAGTTACACAAAAATAACCATCTAGGAACCGAATGTGTTTCTCAGAAATGCCTATGCTAGGCTGGCCACAAAGCCTTTTTCCACTTCCCACTCAAAATAGCTGCAGCTCTGAAGTATTTCCAAAAGGCTGGCAAGACACAAAGCAGCTTTCACAGGCGACTTGCAGCCGCTTGTTTCTCACCTATCAAGTGATGGTGAAGGGGTCTGAGGAGGTCTTGACCAGATTGAACCTTTCCTCCACCAAACGCACTGGAAGTCTGTATATTGCTGCCTCTCATAATGTGCTTCCCTTCAGCACAGACACCCTGCTTACAGAAGTAGATATTGTAACTTCGGACATCTTAGGAACTTCTTCAGCCAGGGTATCTCTAATGCCACTGCATAGAAGAAATAGCCCTGAAATATAGCCAATTTTCATCATTTGCTTGATGAAAATTCAGGAAGTAAGTTAAAATGAATCACATGAAATCACACCAGGATTTGCAGACTATCCTTCAAAGAAGCTGCCTACCAAGGTCAAAAAGCAGTCACCTGAAATGGGATTATCTCCAAACAGAGATTTAGATGGAAATGGAGCTTCTTCAGATGAAGGTCTCCAGCTAGTCTTTGTTAGGAGGAAAGCACTTCTTGCCATACTTCCTGGGCATGTCCTACGTATCACAAGCCACGGCAACCTTCCTGATCACTTGTGTTAACACTAGTTGAGAGGCCAGCTCAGTAAACCAAATCTTCAGACACTGAAGGGAGAACAAAGACAGCACAGACTGTCTGCCAACGTCCTGCACTGGGGTATGATTTGAACCGAGTGCCATCAAGCACATGCAGGAACCTATTACAAAAGTGAAACAGCAGCAATCTGGAGCTCAAAAGCTCAGGTCTCCTCTCCTCAAAAGTGAGTCCCATGGTATTTCAGGGAGCAGAGCTCCAAGCTGAGCACCGGCAGACCTACGGGATGAGGAGGACTTGAGAATTCCAGGGTGTGCTGCTCCAAAAATACACTGTTTGACCAGCCTGCTGCCAGAGCCAGTTCCTACTAAAATAAACATTTAACATGTGCAAATACTAAAAGATGAATTTCCTGTTTGAACAGTCAGCGCAACAGAATATTGTCAAAAGAATCATTGCAACATCTCTCAACATAACCAACCAGCTACCAGCCAGAAAACAGGACAACCATGATCTGTCATCAAGAGACAGAAAGAAGATCCCAGCAAAGCCCTCCTATATCAAATTCCACCCTGGAGACAAACGACTAGCAGGACAGGGTGCAAGCAAGTGGCTGTGGTCCCCTACCCTTCCATTCACACCCAAATAAGCCAATAATGAGCTTAGGAGTGAAAGCACCTTTGGTACTTAGCTCAAGGGATGCCCAAAGGCAGCAAAGGAGCCACCCTCTGTGCAGTGACAAGTTTCACCGAGCTGCTAACCACTGCGGTGCCACTTCCCTCAGACATCTCCGAGCTCACAAGCCTGGCCAAAAGTCCACAGCAGGTACATAAAGTCATTAATATCAACAAGAGACTATGCTTCTGTTTTTTCTTTTTTAAACACGTATTTCCAAGGTCTTTGCTCATTTTCTATGCATGCATGTATTCATTATCACTCCCTTTGAATCAAGGGATAATTTGAGGGAAAAGGTGTTACTGCTGAGAGCTCATTGCACACTTCTGCTCACCAGAAGCAGGTGCATACTGGTACCCGCAGACATGTCACAGTCCTTGCAGGACAGCACGGACTCCCTGGGAGAAGCTGCCTGTGTGAGCAGTGGGACACTCTCCTGTCATGAGAGATGTCACTTTACCAGCAGAAATGATGCTGATGCAGGTATGGGGTTTTTAGCTCATTTCAGGAAGCAAAGATTCATCGGTAGCCTGAGTACCTGGAAAGTTATTACAGCTGTGCGCAGTGAAACTGTAAATGTTATCGATTTTCCTTTAAAAGTGATGTAAAAAAGCAGAGGCAGACAAATTAAATCTGGTCTAATTTGACCAGCCAGTTAAAGAATCCTCCAGCATCAAGGAGGAGGCTTCTGGCCACAGGAAAATTTCCTTTTTGAACTTGCTGCCAGTGCAAATCTGGTGAAGAATCTTCTGAGCCCATTCTTACTATTGTGGTGTATGGAACATGCCAGAGGAAAAAGACTAGAAAGAAGAGAAAAGAAAAAAAAAAGAGTGTAGCAGAGCACTTTATAATATCTCAACTAGAATGTGCTGGAGCAGACGAGCAGTAGCAAGACACAGCTGATTTCCAAACACCAGCTACCTGCGGGGAGGAACGGAGCTCGCTGCCATTTCAGCCACTGCTCGCATACCTGGGGTTTGTGAATGTGAAGGGGGCCCTTAACTTCCAAAACCTGTTTCCTCTTTCTATTTTAAACTAAAAGGAGCCACTCAGAACTTGTAGAAGGCAGCATAACCATAAATCTCTTCGGGCTGAGGGCACCTAAAGCGCCAGCATAAAATGTTGCACGTGCAATTTGGTGTGAGTTTGCTGACTGCGATTTGTAACACTCTGAAATCACAGAAAGTAGAAAGGAAAGGGAAAGAAACATAGAAAAAAGCAATTGCCTGGCTCAGGACTGACACCTGCATTAGCAGATCTAATGCCTGCACTGTTCTACGCTGTTTCCAGCTCACTTCCACACATCGCCGATGGTGGTTTCCCTTGTTTCCTTTGGGAAACCACCCTCAGACATAATCCACCTCATTATCAAGAAGCTCTTCTCAATACCCAAGATCAGCATTCTTTTTTCTTTAATTTAATACCTTACCAGTGTTAATTATGCTTTTTCCCCTCATTCTAAATGACTCCTTTATTACTTTGATACTTAACGTTCTCACTGACAATCGGTGGAACAGCTACATTCAGAAAAACCCAAGATGAACACAATTATTTAACAGGAACATTTTGTAAATCACGGGCGGCTCAAATAAACCCCCCACTTGCTAATGAGCTGCTTACCATCCCTGCACCACAGCAAAACCTATCTTGATAGTTTGGATTCAATTATTTGACACCAAGTTTGGAGGATAAAGACCCCAAAGCATCTTTAAACACACGGCGTGGCCATGGAGCAGTTTCCTGAAGAGAGGACACACAGTTTGCAGCAGTTAAATCCAGCTGGCTGAATGATCCGTACAGCTGTGGCTTCCCTCAGCTCTTAAATAAAATATTAGGGTGTGTTTCTATTGTTTGTTAGCTGTCATCAGCCCATCTCTCAGCTGACGGAGGTTAAAGGCTATGTAGATTCCTGGGACAGCTGTTTGGTAATTGTCACAGCCAGTTACTTGGTAACCCAGGAACAGCAATCTCAGGAGGTAGATTCTTGGTTGCTAAGCGATAAATTCAGGTAAAATAACCTTTTCCTGGATTTTATTGCAACTACAGGCTCCCACTGTATAGTCCACAGCTCTTCTTTTTTTTTTTTTTTTTTTTTTCCTTTTTTTCTTTCCCAGGGATAGGATTTAAAATTATTGCTGAACAACTCTTCTGGGATCTTATGCAGCATTCAGCATGGGTTAAATGAAGTGGCACCATATCCCGCTCCTATTTAAATTGATAAATCCACCACAGACTTCCAACAGCATGTTGCAGCCCGTGTAGTTAATTTGCTGGGTACAAGCGAGTGATTTACACAACAACAGACTGAGGAAAACAGAAAAAGAGGCAGGCCCTCCTGCAAAAAGGACTCTGTGTTCCTATTTCCTTCCCTTTTTAAGTTTGTTGGTTTTTTGGTTTGTTTTTTAATTTTTGAGCAAATGCAACACAAAGGTTTGAGCTGAGCCAGATGCTTTTGTGACTAACGCTTGCTGAGCAAACCACCCAAGACCTCGCTGCCCTTGGCAGCATTCTAGGGGTCAAACTTCCACACGTACGAGCAGTTCTTTAGCAATTTTTCCCACGTGTGTCACAAAGAGGAGCTCTCAAACATAATCTCAGCTTCAGTGCCAGCTCTTGGCGTTCCCTAATTTCTTCACCTATGAAACAGAGATACTAACAAGACTTATTTTTGTATGTCACAACCTTATTTATGAAGGCTTTTGAGGATGAAAGTCTGCTCTTGCCCAACAGACTCATCATTTTCTGCTGTTCCATTAGCAGAAGTACAGCTGTGCACAGCGGGGATGGCAAGTCACCGGCCACGGGTCAGAGAGAGACGGGGTTCGCTTGGCCCTGGCTGTCAGCACCTCCTCCTAACTCCAGATGCGGTACTTGTGTGTGATCCCACGTGGAGCAGTGGGGGCTGGCTCCTGGGGCAGGCTGATGGCTTTCCATCATGGGGAAAAGGGCAGCTGCTCTGCCTTCTCTGGTCCAGGAAGGGTTAATGTCCCTGGCTGCTTCAGCTCTATCTTACACAAACATGCTTTGCAGTTCTGTCTCTTCCTCACACTTGTATTTTCAATGAAGATACTACTATTGGCTGCTGCAGGAAAAATCCCTTCTACCTCTTGTCATTGTTATTTATTAATTCTCATGTCCATCTTCAAGGAAATGAATAAACCAACATCGTTTTCCTCCAGAAGAGATATGCAAAAAGAAGTTGGCTGAACTGGCTGCACTAACCCCATCTTGCTATTACAAAGGAGGACAGAAAAAGGTTATGATTAGGGTGCACAATGAAGGTTCGGCACAGGCTTCGCGTTAGGAACATGCTGTAGCTGTCCACAAGATTAGTGTGGCAGCTTACCTGTGTCTATCAGCAAGCACAAGTGGCCAGCGAAGGCAGCGGTGGTAGCCCAGGGACCAGCTGACTCCCCTTTCTCTGCATTTCTGATCAGCATGAAGAAAATGCCATCACACCTTCCCGCAGCGGGCATGGCCTCTGCCTTAACACCTGAAGGGGGATGACGTGTTGCTCCACGCTCTGGAATCACACCGTCTATATTCCACTTTCTTTCTGGAAATAACCAGCAATGTTGAGATGACTTCCCAGCCACGCTGGAAGGGCTGTTAACAGGGCTCTTGAGAGACTTCTGTTCCTTTCAGGGCAAAGAAATCTAAGATGTTCCCTCATCCAGACCCTCATGCAATAACCGATGATATGGGAACACTGAGCTTTCAGGAGCTATTAATCTGGCACCCTGCAGAACTTTTGGGCGTGATTTGGGCAGCCAGTGCTGCTACAAAAACCTAGTGAATAAGACAATTCCTGCCTCAGTGGCAGCAAGTTCAGCATGCTCAGACTTGCCTTATTTCCTTGACCAGTAACAAGTGAACTCCTCAAGCCGTACCAAAAACCTGCCTCAGCTGGTACGTGAGTCAGTACTGGGGGGACTGACGAGAGTGATGCCTGTCTGATAGTTACACTGAGCAGAGCATCCAACCTCCTACACAAAAAATTGACAGAAAACACAATGCAGCATCTCAAAGGAAAAGAAAACCACCCAGAAAGGTGATGGTGAGGAGCATGTATGCACCATATTTCTGTGTTGTATGTGTGCTGTGTCTGCCAGGCTTTCAACCAAGACATTCAGAGCTGTGATGCAAATACACCAGGCTAGAGGAGGAGCACAGACTACAGAAAATCTAGTTTAACGCAGGCAGGCCAATGCTTTGTGAATGCCCAGACTTCAGGCTGGGGGGCTCCAGGGAAACATATACCAGGGAACCATTTCCCTATAGAAGAATAATCCTAAAAGCCTGGGAAATGGGAACAAATTGTGGAAGCATTGTCTGTCCTGATACTCTAAGAAACCAACGAAACACAGTTGGTAATATTCAAATTTAGACTGGTATTTCTTCAGTGCCTTTTATTTGGGTTATAACCAGTGAACTACTGGTGCTGTGCTGATAAAGGATACCTCAGTTAGACAACCCTAACTTAAACCAGCAAACTGGTTTGAGTAATATACAGACATGTAACAAACCCTTTTGTACACAGACACTATCACAAAGACGACAGAAGAATTGTTCTCATTTCAATTACTACAAAAAATTACTATTGGACATAATGAAGATCCGTAGAAAAGTTATGCTTCACAGTGAGACAAAAGCACATTTTTCAGCAATGCTACATTTTTGGTGAAGCAAAAAGCTCCTTTGCTGATGGCAATGTCCTGTCCTTTATCCTAAACAAAAATGATATGAAGTATTTGAAATAAAAATTCGTGTTTCCCCCAGTCTTACTTTTAAAATTACTTTTAGTTATATATTCGAAACGGTGGCAACACACATCTGAAGGAAAAAAAAAAGGGCATTGCTAAGGAAGCAATTGCCCCCATCAAATATGGAGGAGTGGCTCTCTCCAGCCTGACGCAGAGTTTTGGCGGGTGCAGGCTGCTTCCTGCAGGAAAGGGCTGCTTGAACGGTCCAGCTTGAGCTCTCAACGAGAGGACCAGCAACACACCATGTTTTCAGCTCCTGTATGTGCCATATAGCAAGTGAAGGTGTCTGGCTGGGATTTCTTATGGATAATTTTAGCTTTATGCTCGATTTCTACAGCCCCAGAAACATAAAAGCTCTAAAGCTGTGTTCTTCTTTAAGGTATGTGATTTGCAGGCAAACCACAGACAGGAAATATCAGCTGCTTTGGACAGAAACTGGGTGCGATAACTGAAATGGAGGCCACACAACATCTGGTGGAAGAGTGGAGTCCAAAGGTAGCGCAGGCAAAAAGAAGAATGGGCAGTGGCTATCAAAGGCGAGAAAACCCACAGACGCAAAACAGAGTAATTGGGAATAGCACAGGGTGGGCATGGGTCAGATTCTGCATCACAGGCATTAAAGAAAATACACAACACATTTGCATACATCTCATTTAGAAGTGTTAAAACATGTAATCATATTAAATATAATAATATCCCACATACCATTATAAACCACCTACCCTAACCCATTTCACTTCCTCAAAATAGGGGAAAGTGGCAGCATCCCAAAAAAAAGGAAAATATTTGTTTCTGTGTAATCTGAACCTGATCCAGCACCTACAGAGTCAATGAAAACATTTCTGTTGACTCCAGTATGTTTTGGATCAGGCTCTTAGTAAGAGAGAGTCTCATACCAGGGAATTCTCTGTTAGTGAAGGAGAACATCTCATAATCTGCCTCATAACTCAGTCTTCCTATTCCTCAAAAATACTTTTTTGAGGAAATAAGTTGCCGGCTTTTGTGAGACATTTTTGGGCAGCTCTGAATGCTGTGAAACATCACCTTGATACAGCAATCATACTGATAAAGGGTTAGCAACGATGTTTCAAAATGCTACAAAGACCTACCTCAAGAATTAAGCGCAATACTGTTCTATGTCTGTGTTATGCACAAAGGAAACAAACGTCCATTTTTCTACAACATATCGTCATCTCGTGCCTAGGATGCATTTCTTTCCCTTAAAATGGCCTTATTTTCATATTAGTCTTTATCTTTTTGTGCATGTTTCTGAAGATAATTAAACTTTTAATAATTAAGCAGTGCTTTTCTCCAAACGGCCAGGCCCTCTCTCTGTTTGCTTATTCTCCTGCTGCTTAGCCAGTAAGCCTACCTAAAGCTGTAGTGATTAAACAAGCCTCGACTTTTTGGGACACAGGCAAATGTAGAGTAGAACAGAGAAGGTGAAGATTTTTTAAGTCACACACAAACCTTAAAATAGCACCCTCCTCGCTTGTCATTTTTGTACCTTGACAAGATCTCCAGCAAAAAATTTTGCATTTTCAGTCTCACAAAAACCATGGGTTCTCCAGCAATGAGGCAACGGAAAAAATCAATACTTGCCATGTACCATGTAACCAATAGAATAAGGGCAATGATTTATGTATGGATGGATGCAGACTGAATCAGCTGGGGCCTCAAACAGAGGGAGAGAGAGAGAGAAGGAGAGAGAGAGAAAGAGAGGTGTGGGGGTGAGCTGGACTGCAGTGATTATTCCTACACTATGGCCAGATTCTTTTTTTTCTGCAGCAACAATCCCCCTCTCTAGCACTGCAGGACATAGAGGAAAGACTATCAATGTGTGGAATACATGATGGACCAGCTTTTTCTCTTCTTGCCTCCGAATAATGATGCTATGTTGAATATTAAGGTACAGTAAAAAAGGAAGAATGATATATGGTCTGCAGTCCTTCAGTCTTCCAGCTACCTCCACCCTAATACAGACCAATCCAGTGGGTCAACAAGAAATAGTTTAAAGAGAGTCAAATTATCAACAGGATAAAAATGTACCATCACTGCTTCATGACAAGAAAAAGCAGGAAGGGCTCACTGAAGAGAACTACTGTATACCCCAGGAGTTTCTGCTGAGAATAGAGTTTTGTAAATTGGATTACCAGGGATACAGCACTATAAGGTATTTAATGACTGTGGTAACTTTTAGGATATCTAATACTGCTGTTGATTTAAAAACAAAGCCATCAAGATAAAGATGTGCTTATCTGTTTATGTGATGTAGCCTGCCAATAAACACTTATCCAAACTATATTCAATGCTTTATTGCTGTGCTATTAATAAATATCTAGGAGATTACTTTAAAGCGACAGTAATTTGCTACAGAAATGTCATGCTATTTTATTAAAAATACCTCCTCTGTAGTTTGTGCAAATTTCTAAAATAATCCGTGAATGTTTTTGCACTGCCTCAGATATTCAGACTGTATTTACATTTTGAGAATCAGATGTTCATTCAGCACTTTCAATATTGTAGTTTGCCGTGAAGTAATCTTGTTGCAATTAATATTTCTGCCGCAATTACCACCGATGCCTGAATCAATTCCCTTTTCTCCCGATAACATTTTGACAACATTTAAACCTTGGTATTGTCAGTCTCTCTCTTGAAAGGCAGAACAGTTTTAGATAATGCTATAGAACAATAGGAGGCCACTAGTTAAATACACCAGTTAGGCAATGTTAGATCAATTAAAGCTTTAAGAATTGCGGTGTGTTTAAAAGCTTTGCATTTGATAGATGTCTGTGAATTTATCAGGTCAGGATAACATAGGAATCATTTCATTTCCGACTTTCCACACCGTATGTATGTTAATATGCTAGCGAGATTAATCACTAGCTACCAAACTACAATCGTATGTTTTACGGTGAAAATATCAATCAATATATGAATGAAATGTAATTTAAGTACAAGTGGGTTTCTGTGTCCTAAAGCGTGTGTTTGCATGTGACCAGACTTTGCACTTGAATTAAAAACATTTCTGACAATTTGCTTTGATATTACCTACCGAGTTCTTTCATGTAAGTTATCCTATGCCTAGCATAACGTGACATACACCTGTATGGGCATACTGGAGTAGCAGAGACGTAGTAAAATAACACCCTATAAATAGAGTTTGTATTTGCTTCCCATTCAGGTGACAATGGCAGACAACAGTGCGGTTCAGAGAATGAAAGTATGAAACACGTTATAAACCAGGACAAGTATACACAGCTCATTACTAATTCAGTCAGAAAATCCTCCTTGTGGCAAACGCTCGATAACAGGAACAACTAATGGCTCCTAGATCCCTCAGTCCTCTGTCTTTATGAACCCCACAAATTAAAATCTTGATAAATCAAAACATTTCTAAGGCCTTAGAATTACATTCGGCTAAAATGGAAAAAGATGCAGCCTGTGTGCCAATTAAAGCACAACAGAACACAATCCACAAGTGACGGTGAAGACACCTTCACAACAACTTCTAATGTAGGAATAATAGAATGTGCATCATTTAATCATTGAAGGGGATTTCTCAAACTGCTTCAAGTACTGAGAACAGAGCAGGTTTTCAATAGGCTTACCTTTGAGCAACACATTGTAATTCTTCTCCTCCTGCCTCCTCCCTCTCCTCAATACACAGAGCAGCAGAAACTCCACAGAGGATGACGGACTTTCTTGACTTTTGTTCTGAGCTTCAGCCAGAAGGCCGTGGACCTAGAGCCTTTGGAAATGGAGAGGGAATAACATGAAAATCTTGGCACCATCCCAAGGGAACAAGTGAAACAGTCAGTGGAACAGGTAGTAGTTCTCCACAGCACCATGGCCAGGTGAGTTATAAGAGCAAACAATGATTTGGAGCCAGTGACATGCAAAATTGTTGTTGAAAATTAATGAAAGCACATTGCCTTGATCCTGGACCTGCACTCTTTTGATAACTTGAAGTACAAGCTTATGGAGTTAAAGAAATCTGACCAAAGCCTTTTCAAGTGTTTGCACAGTTGTAAATGAAAATAGCAGCAGACAGTGCATTTTAAAGCAACAGCCAAGTCCACAATTCATAAAGAAAAGGCAGGGTGCCCTATCGCAACTGTCATTCTGCATCTCATTTTGAACAGCAAACAAACTTTAAAAGCTGAATATTAGTGTTACAATTAGGAAAAGATTAAGAAAAATATCTTATTGGCAACACAGGAAATTATTTTAATGTTTCAGGTGAAAGTCAAAAGACGCATGCACAAATAAATGTTTGTTTCTAGCCAGCATACTAGGTTCTCTTTTCAAATTACCATTTGAAAAGATGCTTAGGTTGAAGAGTACTCTCATGGCAAAAATCCACAGCTGTATTAATAGAAGCTGATGCAGAAAGAATACTGGACAGAAAAAAAATTTTTAAATCTTATTCACCATTTTAAAAGAAGGAAAACATTTTAATATGATGCTTACTGCAACTCATTTCCTCAGCATGCTTTCAGCTTCTAGTACAAGTAATATACAGTTAGGGCACAGACTTGCTTCCATTTACACCAGCCGTGAGATTATCACTAATATTAAACGAAAGTATTTCAGTTGACACCTTCTTAGTATTTTGAGTGTTTGTGCTTTGTGTGGAACAAGACCAAAAAAGGAAGCCAGTGTGTGACTTTGTGCGATATTCTTACAAGAGGGGTTGTAACGAATGTGCTATTTTGAATTCATTTTATACCAGAAAATACATGCCTGCAGCTGTGCTTTAGTATGTCTTAAAACAAACCTGCTAAAATTTCTTATTTCTCTTAAAAGCAGTATGGTAATTTAAAATTATTTAGGTACACACATATAGAAAGACATATTTAAAACTTTTTCCTACATGAATCCAAGTATTGTAATTTGTCATATGAATAAGCAAATGTCACAGAATTTACTTAATGGAAATGCTTTATCATGCTCTAGAAACTGGAATACTCTAGGTCAGCAATGTGTAGATTTTTAATGCCTTCATAATTCTTTGTCTTTGGTCAAAGAACCTTCGATATTTATTAGAAACTACTTCTGCAAATGTGCAGCACGGTCAGCTCCAACTGAAACTACCAGTTACCAGGGGTAATGAACAGCACAAGATTCAGCCTAAACCAAACCAAAGTAAGCCCAGTGAATTTAACAGAAATGTAGTAAGTATTCCAAGGTGTCAAACTGAATAAACAAAGGAGAAAGAAAGGGAAAAAATGAAACCAAAAGCATTAGCGGACCCAATTTTGGAAATGCCAGCTCCACAAAAGCAGCACACTCTGCAAATCACTTGGTGTTCTTGAGGCAAGGCCTTAGCATTGTGAAAAAAAAAAATGGAAAGATAAATGACCCTTTCTATTTGCCGTGTAACAAAACCGAACATTTGTGCGTCCACACTCCTCCTAACCAGTTGGATAGCGGGCAGTTATCATTTGCAATTACTGTAATTGCATTTATTCCTTTCTATCATTTCCCATACTTACAGTGTGCAACTAACTGATTCTTTTATCTCATGCAAACCATCCCAGCTGTCAACAGCTCTTGAATTTTTAAAGAGGTGCCCTCTCCTTCCCGCTTTTATTCCTCCTGAAATTTTCTGACCCCAGATCTTAAGATAGAGCAACTTCCATGGATTAAACAGTTCTACAGGAGTCACCTAATAAAACACTATTAATTGTAATAGATTTTTGTTTCTTCTTCCAATGATATTTCCATGGCAACATTTTCACGTTCTATTGTTGAGGGTGTTCTTCATTCCCAGCACGGGTTAACCACAGGGCAGGAAGGGCAGGCTGTTGGTCAGCCTTTATTTTCTCTGGTCCTTCAACAAAGGTTAGTTGAGGTCATCAGAAGCCAAAGGGTAATTACTTTTCCTCAACAGGGTTAAAGTCACACAGATTGCTGTGGAGACAACTGTATGGACGACCTTCAGTTTTTTATGTTCAGTCTTCTTTTATTTTAGCAGAGCTGATGTTAATAAGGATAGCAGATAGGGTAAAAGCCCAGCGAGCTACACGCTGCGTCCATCTCTGCACTTCCCACTTGTGCTACTGGCTATTAGTGCAATTTTTAACAAGAAAGCAATTAAGCGAGCCCAAACCACAAAAGGTTGCATTGTGATTAACCATGAAAGCTATCAACAGCCCAAAAGGACCTATTCTGTGATTTCTCTATTCAACAATATCCTAACTCAGATCAGAAATTTGTAGGAGAGCCAGCACCCCCATATTCTCTGTTTCACTGGCCGCAAATTCCTCACTAATGCCACTTGCTTCACTCAAAAGACTGAATTGGGATCACGGGTTTTAACTAGGGAAGGTGTTAGTGCTCAGTGTATCAGGCCTGCCTCCTTTAAGCCTCCTGTGGAATAACCACCAGATAAGGAGCATGCTGGGGACAGAGCAGAGAAAGCCTGAGCTGAACTGCAGGGAAAGCCAGGGAGCCAACTGGAGCAACCAAGGATTTTGCATGGATTCCCCAGGAGGCACACCAGTGTCTCCAGCATCACGTGTTCAGCTCTCACACTCTGTCGAGCGTGGAAACACACTCAAATTGTAAAAAAGCTCACAGCGGAGATCTGGTCCATAAAAAAATCACGACATCTAAGAGTAAGTGAAACCTCAGCTACGGGTAGCTGGTGCAAGTCAGTGCAGGTAGGAGGAAAATGGAAAGACACCTTGTTGTCTCCATCCACGGGGCTTTGGCCCAGGTGGCACTGGCCGCCTGGCCCCAGTCCAACCTCTTCCTCCCGGGGTGGCACCCTCATCTGTCCCAGGGATCTGGATGGTCCCAGAGGCTTCATGGGCACCACTGATCTCATTACTGGAATTAACAGCATTGGTTTTCCTTTTTGTGGTACGCTTTGAAGTAAATATTACAATAGTCAATAATGCAAAGCAAGTTTAAAAAGGGGGGGGGTGGGTGTGTCGTCTTTCTCAGTCTTAGCTTTAGACTCATAAATTCTGGGTACTCTTTTCAAGCCCAATGTTGACAAAATTAAACAAATAAACAATAAAAGGATCAGGTACTGATCATTAAAATATCCATTATAAATCAAGGAAGTGCAACTCAGCTCCTTGATAGATGCATTACTTCGTAAACTCAGCAAAAGTTATAAATAATCGCAATGCTGCTAAATGCTAAATGGAAGATTTGGTAATCAATCAACTCAAATGGGGCTAAATGGAAGAATAATGCATCATTTATATTTGACTATATTGTACAGTATGTAAATTATTGAATACTTGCTCTACCACTTTCACGTCGAAGAGGTGGCAGCCAAAGAGACGATCATAAAGCCAAATTATCAGGCTCTAGCCTTGTACCAGTGTTTAACCATCTGCGCTGCATACAGCACGCTGGTGGGAAGCCAAAGGACCTCCAAGACCTTCTCTCCAGTTCTAACAAGGGCCGATCTCTCTTTGTCCCCAAGTTACACTTCCCCAGGTACAGCTGCTGCTACCTCCCTTCAACGGTTCAAATATTAGTTCCCGATTAGAGAGCGTGTTAAACAGGATTACAGATAATATAATTTAATTAAGGATAAATGTGTTACAGGAGCTATCCACCAAGAAAGGGCTTCAGCCACAGGAATCTGAGAGTCAGAATTTCATATATAACTTGCATGTGTAACATAAATGAGTAAGAGAACGAAACATAGTATGTTATGAAAAGCTGCTTTTGAAAGGCGCTCAATCTTAATTCCGTTATGAAAGGACTCTTTATAGCAACCGCATAGTTACTATCTGTTCCTAACACTGGTTGTAATCTTCACTAAATTAATTAAGATATTAAATTTGTTGCAAAGGGAATTTCCATTTCTCTTTTTCTGATTGCGGCACTAGGAAGTGTGTCAGTCCTGAGCAGCAAAAAGGCACAGACTCCCAACGCTCTGGGCTCACTGGCATCACATTTTTACTACATTTTCCCTTTTTCTGTCACTCCCACTCCCATTAGTTACCAGCCTCTTGGAAGGAGCAGCAGGTTCTTTTCTCTGTGAGGAAATTAGGAATTTTCAACTATTTATAATCCATACATTCTGAACTTCCCAAATTTTCAGTCTCCCTCGAGTTATGACAAATGTTCACGATCCCTTTCCCTTCCAGCCAGCACACAAGAGCTGATACAGAGCAGGACAGACACAGGAGTGGGGAGCGCTTCTCCACAAGTGTCTCTAGTAGTAGAAGTCTTTCTGTCCTATCTGTTCTGAAAAATCTGGGCTTTCAGGAGAACCCGTAAACATCCAGGGCTTGACTAAAAAAGTCCAGGGAAGTCCCAAGCAAAGTACAGCTGTTCTGGATTAACCTGCTTCCTTAGGACTCAAACAATGGCAAGGGCCACAAAGCGCTGATATCGGCAGGCCGGATAGCCAAGGAACATTTATTCACTATTTTTCCATCATTGATTTAGAATATATTCTATCCTGTTTTATTCAGATAACATCCTGACAGCCCAGTGCAGGCGTTCAGTGCTGGCACTGAATCATTAAAAACCACAGTGTTAAGATACACCTACAAGTATTTTTATAGTTTTAGAAGACAGAAATGGCAAAAAACGTACTAAAATATAAATTTCAGCTGCTTTTTCCTTTAGTAAATCTGTGGTAGGATACCACAACAATTAATAGTTTGTAAATTGGTATTTGGATACACTTTTCGTCTCCAGACAATGACTGAAAATGGCACAGACCTGGAGAAGACTGACTGCATAGGCATTTGTTGGCTTTGAAATCGTCCTCTTGGCTCTCTATCGTTTTATAACGAGGAAAGCCTGAAAAACAGCATCTGTGAAATCTACCAAGTCTTAAAAATCATCCACTCCTCTCCAAAGTACTTTGCCACTCCGTTTGTGCTCATGTAGCTCTAAAATTACATTGGGTTTAGGTGAAAAGAACAACTGAAAACTCCAAAATACTGAGGCTGTTTCCTGATGTTTTATCCATTTCACCCACTTTTCCTATAATGCCTGTTCTCAACCTCAGAATGCAAATATTGCCCAGGGTGGGACACTCTGAGTGTAAAGCTCCTCAAGACGTCAGACAGCAGGGAACTCTGAAGCTAAAAAGGCTTTGCAAAAACGAAAAACTATTTTCCACAACATTAAGCAAAAAAAAATTCACCTTCCATACCACACACTCAATAGCAATACCTTTCTCCTAAAGTATAAAATATATTTTAGATCAAAAGTACTGTTATATTAATCATATGAAGATAAGTATATTCCCACTGTAGTGTAGAGCTGGTGCTTTTAACCTGGGCTTTCAACAAGCATATTAATGGTGCTGAAAGCAGGAGACACATTTTGAATCTCGCAGCTCTTAATCAGCAATACGCAGCTCCATCTGCACACAACTTGCAGAAGGTCATTGTGAGCACAGTGGGAAAAACCAGCCCGGAAACCTGGCGTGGAGCTGACAGAAAAATTGTGCCACCTGAAGTATAAGGGAAAGGTAAATTGTTTCCCAAACGGTAAAACTGGAAAACAAGCAAATAAAACAAGCTGACAAGTTCACATTCTCTCAGAAATACCCAATCTTCACTAATAATTGCCCGCATCATTTTTAAGACTAGTAAATATTTATAACTTGCCTTGGGACTGACTACTGCAATCTCAGACTATCACAAGCTTGTGCCTAATTGAGAGGATGCTTGTTCCTGCACTTTCTGGGGACTGTCTTAGGCTTTTCCTGGCATTTATTTGACCAGAGTGCAGATCACCAAGGTCTAGGATGCCTGTTTAACACACAGGGAGCCACAGGATACGCTGCTCCTCTGTCATTCCCACCTCATTCCTTCAAGTTCTGCCCCGTAAATAACACGAGAGCTATAATGTCGCAGCCCGGGTAACTCCCCCTTACAGCAGGTAAAGGAGAAAGACATCAATGTTAGTCTAATAAACCATCTTTTCCACAGAATCCCTTCTGCCATAAAGGCAGGTAGCAAGCGGGCTGTGTATCTGCGTGTTTATTTGAATGTCACCAGAAAAAGCCCATGTCCTGGCATGGCATTTAGCTGCTCGCCAGTCACATGTGCTTTCTTCCACACTGTGACCCTCAGCATCTTGATTTTCTGTCAGCTTTTAAAACCCAGCTAATTAGAAGATTCACTGCTCCTTATGATTCCTGACTTTCACAGTTTCTAATTAGTCTTTGTAGCAGTCTATTACCTAAATGAATTGTGATATTCCGCTTGCTATGTTAAATGAAAACAACCAACATTCAATTTCTCCTTATTATTTACTTCATAGTAAAGCAGTTTTGTTCTGAGACAGCACATTTAACGTAGCAATGAAACAGGAAGTCACTCGAGTGAAGAAAGGTGAAAGGAAACAAAACCAGGTTGAACATTAACTCCAATTTTCTTTCCAAAATTATTCCTCTGATTAGGACCCTTAATTGGGAAGATCTGTTTGTAACGTTGGACTTACAGATAGTGCTGAAGGTCTGTACACGAGATAGGCACCTAACAACTGCCCGCAGAGTTTGCAGAGTCCTCACTCCCATGGCAGTGCTTAGGAGGACAGTTCTTCTCTCCACTCTGCGCTGCAGATCGCTGCTGCTCTGCACCGCAGCAGCTATGGGGTCATTCAAGCAGGACACACCGACAGGTAAGAGATGGCCAAAGGTTCTCCCTAAGTTTAGAGGAAGTTATATCCACAGGGAAGTTAAATTATGAAGTGTAGGATGATTAAGGGTTGGTTTCCATTGCAAGAGGAGATGAATGAATGTGTTATTTCTTCTGAGTAATGTAGGTTTCTGAAAGTCGTGGACCCACCAAGTCCGCAGCTGTTCAGTATCACAATAGCTGTTCAGCAGAAACACTCATCTCTCTGGAGCTGGTCAGTGAGCAATGCTGAAAACCTGACAGCAGCCTTGAGTGTTATCTGGTTTGGAAAAAACAAAAAAGGTTTTGCGTACTTTTTGAGCTCCGTCTGAAGACCCAAGACTGACATACCACTAATCTTTCTGGAAAAGAGAGCACTAGCAGCTTGTACAGGGTGATTTTCTTTAGCCACAAGCATTTGAGCAACAAACCATAAATATTGCTCCCTTCCATCTTCATCCAATGCAGCAGAAAAGCTGTGCTTAACTTCAGATTTCAAATTTTAAGATCAACAAACAACATTTTAATCTCTTAGTACATTTCATTGCATTACAAAAACTTCCAGTCTCATAGAAGTTGCATGATCTGATGCAACCCAGGCACTGTGCAATTACTATCAGTGGTCTAATGGTCTTTTGTCTCTCTTTTAATAATGCCTTGGAGCATGTTTGAAAGGTTTAGTGTATTTTTTTAATTCTGACTCTAACTGCCATTCTTTTCCTGCCCTCTCTGTCTCCCCTTCTACTACCAGCTCATCTCTACTTGCTGCTCATCACTTAGCCATTTCCACACCACCTCTCACCACCATACAGCTGGGATAGGTCAGGCAACCTGGGTCTAATAGTGAATCTGAGTGCAAAACGTGTCTTTGAAAAGATAAAATTCTCTGTACAACCAGTCACCGGTCCATACTGACAATCCAAAAGGCACTAAAATAAGTATTATATTAGATTTTATTCTTGCTGCTTCTGTCATTAGACTATTTTGCTGCAATGGGACAGTTTGAGCGAGACCTAATGACTAGCTACATTCCTAACAGACTATCTGAAGCATCTCCCTGAACTTGCTTAAGGCAGTTCACACTTCCGAGATTCAAGGACTAAATCAATCTCATCTCTGTGTGCAATGTTTTATGCGTGTCGGTATCTGTACTTCTGCACACACAAGGCATTTCTGCACGCCAAACGACCAGGTTCTCGGAACAGTTCAATATCACACGCCTGTCCAACATGTCCTTGCCAGGTGCCATTACACACTCAAAAGCTTGCTTAAACAGCACTAACAATTTTAAGGGTCTTTTGTGAAAACCTATTGTAATGTGTATTTGTAATGGAGCAGATTTCTCGCCATATCCACTCGCAATTATTTGTCAAATAATTATTTTAGGAAAGCAAACTAGCAAGATGCAAGAGCACTACTTTTCCTCAACCAAAATGAATTTCAGAAAAGTACAAAAAGACTTCTAAACTTTTTGCCTGTCACTTTTTGTTCATGGCTGACTCTGCACTACCTTCTTGTGGCTGTTGTCTGTGCCCAAAGAAATGGGGGATTTGGAAAATTAGTTATGAACTCCACCCCGTAGCTCCCAAAGCGTTCTCATCCCTCCAGAATAAGTCATTTGCAGAAGCATTCTACAGGGCTGAAACAAACTTGCCTATTTTAGTGTCCACCAGATTTCTATCAGCATTCAGCATTTTACAGGAAAGATTTTTCAAAACAATATTTTTCTAAGTGCAGGCCTAAGTGATTATGTGGAATGTTTAAAAACTGCTTTAACAAAAGCTTCCCCAGCTCCGTTCACTTTGTTGTCAGCCAGTACTCTGGCAGCAGACAAAGAGTTAATGTCAAAATACATCTCCTGATACCCCGATTGCCTTTCCTCACCCATTGTTTTCCAACTTCTTTTGAATGGTCAGAAATTTTCTGCCTGAATAAACACTCAACAGAAAAGAGAACTGGAGCAAACAGAAAAACGAGTAAAATAAAAACAAACTGCGTTGGCAATAGAGAAAGGAGACCTGGTTATAAAATCACAAATTGCCAGCACCAGCATTTATTGGGCAAGTGAGGTAATTAAAAAATGCAAACGTTGCCCTCTCAAAGCAGAATTATTTAAAGATAGCAGTGTTCTCTACAATATCAGAAATCTGGCAAATTTAGCTTTGCATTACTTGATACTCAGGATGGAAAAGAAATTAGCCCAACTCTTTGGGAAGCTTTTATAAAAACGCTTTTAAAAATACAAATCACTGTTTTCCTACCGCTATTCACGTCTCAGCTTTCCTTTAGACTGAAATTTGATGCTAGAAGTAGTATTTGTCACTAGTACATAAGAGCTTCTAATTTTGACCTCCTGTTTTGATCACTCTTTGCATTCTCATATTACTATTGGTAGCAAAAAATACATGCTTATAAAAAACAAGAGTAGTGCATTTCAGTTATGGTTATCTATTGATTCGGTTACACATGAATTGATCTCAAATTGTTCCAAGCAACTGTTCTGCACCCAAAACACCACATGAACCACAGAAACCAGATCAATAGATTTCAAGTGAAATAATTGTTTTCCTTTGTAAGACCCCATTACTTCTTGAATGCAGAACTGTTTGATTGACCTCCAGGAAAGCAGCAGATGTGAATAAGCCAAGCACCTCGGGCCTTATCATTTAAAGTGAGGCCTTGAAAATTAGAGGCAAGTAGCCTGGCCATGTGCTCGGGTTGCTGTGGGAAATGCACAGCTGGAAAAGCTGCAGAACTCCATTCTACTCTGATAACGTGAGCGCTGTGGTGGGCATGGCAAAAAGAGACTTTCAGAGTTAGTCACTCGTGAACACGAAAATACTTTACTAAGAAAATAATGTAAGGATTTTTGAGTGACCCGTTTTATTTTCACAGTATTGGTATTAGTGAGTTTTTGGCCTTATTCGATGCAATCTCACACAGCTGTGCTACTGAATGCACTTTTTGCACCGAATCTCAGCACATAATGTCAGCGCTTTGTGAGGGCAGTCATTTCCAGGTTGCCATATTCAGACACAAGGTAGAAGGCATAAACCAGCGCAGCAGCGGAGGAAATCATGGCGGCCTCATGAATCCTACTGGCAGGATGCAGATTTATACTGGTTTAGCTATTTACTGGGGTGCCTAAAACGCGATCAGAAGCAATACTGCCAAACCGAGTGAGATGGGCTCTTCTAGGGGCTGAGCATGGCTTGAGAGAGGGGCTGTGCTGACCCCCGTGCAGCCCAGCCAGCCCTAGGAGGTGAAATAACAGTATCTCCAAATCTGCAGCACTGCATGGAGAGAGCTCTAGCCGCAGCCCTGCATCTGTGCGGCCGGTGCTGCTCCCTGGGATAAAGCCTTACAACCGTCTTTCCTACCTGGAACGTGCCCTTTGGCACAGAAGGAAGAGCCCAGGGAACATCACCTCTGTCCACAGCCACGGGCAGGAACAGAGTGCCTGCAGAAAACTGAGCGAGAGTGTGACTGGAAGGTGTTGGAGATGTGGTATCTGAGGACATGGGTTGGTGGTACAGGACAGAGCAGTAGAACGGGGGACACCTTGTGATGGTGATTATGGGATGCCACTGCCAGAAGTAACAAACTTGACAGGCTTGATCTGTCGATGTCAGCCCAGTGTACCATGCTCTCTCCATCACACAGCAACAGCAAAATTACTGCTCAGGGAGCGCAAACGTGGGTGTTCCCCCAGCAGGCATCAATAGCAAAGGACCCCAAATATACGTGCACTCTACTTAGAAACTGCAGTTTAATATACAATGCTATTTTTAGATAATTTCTACCCTCAGCTGACGCTCCCTCCCGCATGTAGGAACTGAGAATATAGCGGTGGTCTTACGACAAGTTGCTGTCCCTAGTACCAGTCCCCCGGTACAGGAATTTTTATTTTATTTTAATTCTATTGCACATTAATGGAATACTCATATTATAACTTAGAATGTTTTTGTAAGGAAGTCTTGGTTGACTCCTTGCACATATTAGACCTGATCCAAGCTTTACTCTTTTATGAGCGCAATTAACTGCAAACACCTTGTCATAAACATTTTAAAAGGTCAAAGAGATTGCAACAATTTTGCTAAAGAGATAAATGGTCAAATAAAACATTGAATGGGTAATTCCCAGGTGACAAAAAGCTGCATGAGTCAGATCAATAAGAAGACAGACAGAACGAATTCTGGGATAAAGGGCGGGTCAACCCTGAAGTGTTAATAACTTGCTTCTATTATTTTGCTCTGGCACATCATGTGTTCTAGCAGGTAACACTGCTGTTGATAGTGAATTAACATCCACAGATTCACAAAAGTACAACTGGACATCAGAAATTATTGGACTAAAAAGTTTTGAAAGGATTTAGCTCCATTAACACAAGGAAAAAGAGTGAGGTTATAAAAGACATATAAAAGAGCAGACCTATTATTTCAAATCCAAGGTGTTAATTAATTACAAGATAGGGCCCATCCTTTCTCTCCACAGATTTTCTGTTTTCAGGCTTGTTCTTAATGCCTGGGCCTTTATGAAGCAGTAACAGTCAAAATCATAAACCTTCTTTAAGTTGAGAGAACTGGAAGAAATCAGCCCGTTAGATGACGATGAGTACGTTGAAGCAGATACCAGCCAGTCTGTAGTGCCCCTGTGGAATGGGGCGATTCATATCAGCTACAGTCTGCCCCACAGAATGCACTGGTGATTGGGGAAGGCTGGATCTAGAAATTAGCATCATCCTTGCCACATACGGGTTTGTCTAAGAGAAGGGAAATCCTTTTGTCATCTTTCTGAAGTAGAAAATGCTGTGATCCTTGTGTTCAGCATTTCTGTCTGCTGAAATCAGCATTCTGTAGCTATAGCCACTTCAGAGGTTTGTCCTCCTTTTACTGGGGAAATCAGGCCTTTCTGTCCATACTGACCATCCAACTCAATAAAATGCAAGTTTGGAATTCAAAATGTACAATTGACCATCAAGATTGACTAAATTTGAATAAAAGGTTCACCAGGTCGCAATAGGGGCTATGGAAGAGGGACTTACAGAATCATTTAGCAGACACTGTCTATTTTCTCTAGCCCACCCCATTCAATATGGTGTTAGCTGGACTACAATAGAAGCCATACGAACCATACTTTGTTAAGAAAACTACACTCATCCAATTTCATGACTACCTTTAGATGAGATGACTAACATTTTTTTCAAATAGTTAAAATTTCCTTTCCACCTTTATTCATAAAATTCCAATAGGGAGTGTGTAAGTGCCAAGTATGTAACTTGAAACTGTGTGTTGCATGACTGCGGTCTAGAAACTGGCCCTTATTTACAGGTGAAGTAGACTGGACTCTTATTTTCAGTTTATTTTCAGAAAAATTCTAAGGAAACTTTTAGGCTGTTGGAAGGAGATCACCTGAAGAAGTCTTTCCTCAAGACTATTTGATTTTTAGATCCTTCCAGAGAAGATTACAAGAGTAAAAGTTATATGCAAAGAAAATTATCTCATGTTATTTAATTCAGGATATTTTTGAGTAAAAGAAAGACTTCCTAAAGAGGACTAAGCAACTCATAGGAGACAAAGCAGGAAAAAAAGTAAAAATACATCACAAATCAGTAATTCCTGATGTGCAGTGAAAAATGCCTACCGGTACCCACGGGAAGGGACAGAGGAACTCAAACTACTCCAAAGCATCCCACAGTGGTGTAAAATATAGATAGCAATGCCTACATTGATCCCACGGGACACTCAAAGGCAAATGAACATTTGAAAGGTCAGTAATTTTACTTCTGCCGAATTGGATGCCGGCAATTTGCATAAGGCTGAGCGTCAACTATCCGTGTAAATTCCCCCAGTCATATGTAAATTTAATCACCCCGTACCTCTTAACAGCAATCTTATGTCATCTGGCATGAAAAATGTAGAGAAAATTACTTATCTCATAAAGCATACCAGCCTAAGTGACACATAACACCAGAAGATACCACATGACAAACATCTATTTTATGCGCTTTATAAATGCCATGAAAACAAATTTTAAGGGTCTGTTAACTACTCATTAAATGATTTTACAAATGAAGATAAACTCTCCTTTTCTAGTGCACTTCAGAACTATCCGTTGGGATTTATGCAGACTGAATCTGATTTTTTAATTTGTATTAATATTTAAATAAAAAATTGACTCAACTAGTTTCCAAGTCAACTCGGAGGTGTGATTTTAGCTTTAAAAAGAGAAAGACACATAGTGTGTTTTTCCAGAAACGATATTTTCACTTGGTGTCTTCTAAAAACATCACTTGATATATATAGCTTGAGGCCTCGAGGCTCACTCAATCAATGGCCGTTATGCCACTAAAATTAATGGCTATGGGATCAAGACTGAGTTAGGTTTTCCTAGAGTATTTAAAATTTAAAGAGAAGCCTAAGAGACTTCCACAATTCTCATATAATAGTCATAAATAATAACCACGAAATGGGTCTGTTCAATGTGGGGAAGGAGATCTGGACACAGTGACATCATTCAAAGGGATGTTAAAGCAGTATTTCTCCTGAAATCTGCTGACCTCCTCTGAAGACACATGGAGAGTACCAAGTGGCGGGAAGTGACGTCCGGCCCCTCAGGAGCTCCTCAGGGTTTTATAAGCATTTCAGCAGAAATCCTGCTGCTTCCCGGCCCTATTCTTCTACACCTCAGGTATCAGGAGCCTAGCCCGATCCACAATTTTTCCACTGCCATCATCTCCTTCACCATCCTTTTTTATGAAGGTGCAAAAAAAAGACAGATGCAAACCAATACACTGGCACAAACTGGAATCTGTGCTGCAAACTGTCCTTCAAGGGAACACGACACATACAGGGATTATTGTGTGGACCTTCCTCAGTCCACAAGCGCTAAGAAATGAAAGGATCCAACACGGATAGCCTAGGGGTTAGCAGAGCTTCCCAGAAACACCCACCTCCACTGCAAAATTACAGGCACGCTTCACTGCCTTTTGCACCCCAGGGGAGAGGAGAGAATGTAAAGTTCTGCCTTTGCTCTTGTGTTGCTGTTATTGTAAAGACACCCATGTTACAGTCCATGGATTTCTGGGCAGCACGAAGATCATCTGCTGTCAGGTACACAAAGAAAGAACAGCTCCTTTAGGGTGCTTTGAACGGCAAGGTGATTTAACAACAGGCCACTGCAGAAGCAAGAGTCACTCCACGTGACAGTCCACAGGGCTGCTCTGATAGCCCTAGTTACAATACGGATCTGTTTAGCTGTTATTCGGGTCCTGGGTCATCTGTCTCCCTTCTCAATTCCATCACTGGGTTACATTTGATGACACTCAACACATATAAATGGGGTGCTTCTACCCCATAACCATCCTGGAGCCTCTATATAAAGCACCACCATTTTGATGCAGTTATTTGCTTTGTTTGCTCTGAATTTACAGTTTTCAAACTGTTTAGGCTTCCATTAGAAACTATGTGCTTTAGCCTTACATTTGCAGACTGACTCACTCTGTATTAAACCCAAACCGACTGTGTCAAACCAATCATTTGAGCCAGTAAGTTTGTAAGGTATTATGGAGCAACAGCAGCACAGAAAGTTTTCTCACGTCTCAAAGGAGAGGCTGGAAAGGAGAGTAAGTTGGTTTTCAAATCGCATTTACCAATTTCTAATTAGTTCAGACATAACGCTAGATGCAATATGTATCACCCAAGATATAGCATGGACTAAAAATACTCTGTGTTTAGCACGTCATCCTTTTTACTAGCAAAAGCCACTGTTTTCAGTAACTATTTTAAATCAAAGTGTCTTTGGTTGGCCAAGAAGGGGAAATGAGCAGCACTTCACACACACCTTCAAGAAATCCTGGCGGAATAGAATTGTTAGCTTAGTAAAGTAAATGCCACCTACTAAATATCGACAAAATACGAGATATCCCAAAGTCTCTGGTTTAAATGCTTCAAAATGCTAATGCAAATTTTTAGAAACTGAATAATGTGATACTCACAAAGCAGAGTACCTTAACTAGAAGAGCTCTCCTTTCTCACAAATGGAGTCGGGCACGCTGAAGTGTAACTAATTCTCATGCAGTTTTATTAATTACATCAAAAGACTGTGATTTGACCTCATAACTGTGGTCTTTTTAAGAAGAGAGAGAACACTGCTGTGAAAGTGCAGATCTTAGGCACTCCCAGCTTTTCTTGTTCCATTAAAAAGCTCCTGGATCTCCCCTGGGACCGCACTGGCAGCAGATACAAACAGCACGAAGCAGCAGGAGTATGCAAAGAACAGGTGCTCGGGCTCGCTGCAGCTGCGGCGCATGTGGAGGGGAAAGAAAAGCTCTTGCTTTTGCTCACCATCTCTGAAAGAGCTGCCTACCTGGAGACGTCTCATTTCTCCCCCACAACACACCTTTAAAAGCAGATCTTGTCAGAGGTTGCACTCGCTCACAGTTAAACAACTAGTAAGGCTCTCTCAGGAGGAGACAGGGCCCGGAGCGCTTTTGTGATGAGACGTGCGTATTGTACATTGAATCGAAGATGGTCACAGCAAAGGCAGGACACAAATGTAAATGTTGCTCAGCGAGTGATTGAAGAGAATAAGAAGGCACAGAATCACTCTCGTAGTATCGCTGTGCTAACATAGCTCTTGTAACAGGATGGGAAAGCACACGCTTTACACTGCAGCACTTGTGAAAAATACAGATCAATGGTGAAATAACAACAATATATACAATTAAAAACATCAGCTTTGACTGCACATTTTTGGTAACACATTATTTACTGTCCATATTGTTTTCTCACTCCTTCCCTTCCTTTCCTGCTTTCCCTGAGCCCTGCCTGCTTAGTGTGAAGCCCCTCAGGAAAGGGGCTTTCTACTGATCAGTGTCCAGCCAGCCCCAGGGACAAAGGGATTCAGCTCTGGCTTGTCCTTGTGCATTACCACAGCAAACTGACGCCAGGAGGGTGGTAATAACTGCAGTAAGGAATCTGTAAGAAGATGTTCTTTACAACCACAATAGCCTCCTAATATTAGGCAAGTCATGACATCACCACATGCTTTTGTTCACATTGTACGTAATAGCTGGCATCCAAAGAAAAACACCTAGAGCCACAACTGTGCTCACATAAGCCCTTAAAGTCCCTTCTTTATGTAAACTGCTTCTGATGCACAACACAACAGCCTTTTGTAAACTACGTGCTTGCACCAAAAGGCTATGTTTTAATGACCCTTCTCCCAAGAAGAGACAAAGTGAACACCCAAGTTCTGAATCTTGCTGATCACCTCCCTGCCTGCGTGGCCAGCCTGAGCGCTTGCCAGTGTATTAAGCCAAATTGCATGAGCATAAAATTGCGATGAGACCAGAATCAAATGCTCATTACAAGTGCACTGCTGACCTTTTAAAAGGGCAGCACAGAACCGCTGCGACTAAAGAACCTGCAAGGGGACAATAAAATTGCTCTAGAACTTTTTCAGTCTCTGCTCACTGTTAGCCACATATCTCTTTTGTCAAATAAACACAAATTGAAATGCTGTCAGGCCAGTCAGTACAGCTGGAAGAACATTCTATGGTAAAAGGAGACCTAGGCATGTTGTTAAAGACATTTAAATTTCTGCCTTCTAAAATTCAGACATTGAACAAAAAGTCATGCACAATTCTACACTAACTTTCTATGGTCGATTACAATCATTTCATGTGAAAACAGAGCGCTGCCAACACAAATGTCCAGCTGGAGTCACAGAGCCAGCTTCCTGGAGGCAAAACATCTCCTTCCGTTTATAAAGTAGCGGGAGAAAAGACAAGAAAGCCACTAAATGTCCCCATTAGGAATGGCTGTGACATCCAGGGTTGCATTACTGGTATGGAGCTAACAGAGCTGACACTGCAGCATCTGATGCGAAATGAGCTCAGTCCCACAGGTACCCTAAAAGACACAGGCTGGTGGACAACCAGCTCAAAAATCAACGACACAAAACAATTTGCCACTCCTTTCTCCTCTGTATTAGCAACTGCTGCGGCTCTTAGGAGTTTGACTCTGAAGTAGAGGTTTGTGCAGGTAGGACGTGTGGATACCTGGCTGCACCACGCGGTGACCGCACTTGTGGAGCCACACAGGTAACTGCAGACACGTCCTCTCACATGGCCCTCGGTACTGGGCAATCAGAACACTTCTTTTGTTACGTTCTTATTTCCCCGTGTGCACCTATGTCTGTAATAACCCACCAACCCCTCTGTCTGGATGAATTGTTAGTAATGTGTAAAAGAGAAATACTCATTTGTCTCTCTGAAGTTGCAGCAAACTTTGGCCAAGTTCAGAACAGGTGCCAATTTAGGGCTGAATATAAACTAATGAGACAGAAAACTGTCCCTTTGGTAATTCTTTTGCAATACAGCAGGGGGGCCTTTTCTTCTCTGCCAGCTCCTCTTATTAAAAATGTCCATCAACGGGAAATTCAGAATATCCTCTAAGAGCGTTTCTTTAGTGAAACGGCTGAAACCCCTGAACTGTGCATCACTTCAAAATTCTTGCTAATACCACGGTTCATATAACTTGGTTTTTCAAAATCATCTTTTCAGTTTCAGGTTTCAGATTTTTCTTCTTCACTTCCTGAGGCCTGTGACATACTTGTTTTTAAAATCTTTAGGAACACAGAATAATTTGTTCTCCTGCCCAGTGCCTACTGAGTTTTTTGGGAACAGCAGGATTTCTTTAATGCTTCTTATTGAATTTCCCTACTTTCTCATTTAAGTGTAGAAAAGCAACTTCTATTCCGCACCCCTCTTAGCAGATTGTAGTAAAAGAGGAGAGAGGAAAAAAAAAACCTCACTAAAGCTCTGACAGATGGTACCCAGCGTTTGACTCATGCTGGGCTCAGCAGGACCTATAGTTTAGAAGGTTAGGACTGTCAAAAAGACTCTGCTTATCAAGTGAATAACAAAGTGTGGACTGCCAGGCTGTTTCCTATAGAAAATTTGTATTTTACTTGTAATTCTCAGCTATCTTTCCGGTGCTTCCGAAACTTTTGAGGAGCAGATGCATGCTTTGCTATTTAAGAAACAACTTGGAAGCTGACATCCCGGGAGCAGCCGGCGGCACAGTAGGCCTGCCTCTAAGAAGTTGTGCCCCTGTGCTGGTGTCAGCGCTGCGGTTTGGGGACCTCAGAGGGGCTCTGAGAGTGAGGAGAGAACTCTTCCTCTCTGTTCACCTGCTTTTGCAGGCAGTGAAAAATTAATCTGCTCTTAGATAACCGCCCCAGTCTGAGGATCTCTTCAGCAAAGTAGCTGTGGCAAACTGTGAGCGAAGGGAGGAAGGTCTGAGCATCGAGCAGCATTTACCAGGCTTTTCTCTTTAAGTCATTTCCAAGCTCGCATCAGTCAGCATCTATCCCAGTACAGAAGTATCTGAAGTGACTACAAACGTTAGTGAGCAGATCTGAAAGCAATACTGAAGTCGAGAGAAATACAAATAAAAGGTTAACGGCTTGTACCCATGTTTACTGGTAAGTGTGGACTTCTAAATTTGGCGGTGGGGGAAGCTTGCTGGTAAATGTAGTGTTATTATGTGACAGGCGCTGTTATTAATCACTGCTATAGCACTGCAAATATTCTTAATTCTTTCTTTCTGCAAATAATGTCAATTCATTTGTTAAACAAGAGCATTGTTTAGTCATAAACTGGTACCAAGTTAGCAGCTGCTCTTCAACAGTTAGAATTAATGAGATAGTAATTGTACAACAAAATGCAACTTTTTTATTGCCAACACTCAAGCCTCTGTCATTGCCTTGTTTGCTTTTTATTCAGAACTATGAAAAATGAAATGACTTAACAGAGTTTTGAAGCTTACAGAATATAATTAATTCCATGTGGATTCATTGCTATGTCTCGAATCAGAGTTGTTTTCTCAATGACTTCAAACTAGCTTGGTACTAAATGGCAAAGGGGGAAGAATCAATCTGGTTTGCAGCAAAACAGAGCACAGGCACACGGAATGGGGGGGCTACACACAAATTATTAGGTCTGGTTACTCTGCTGCCAGGTAATCTGCAGCAGAACAAGTGTGTGCATGAAAATTCTCTCATTAGAATTACTTATTAACAGATGTCACATTGATCTTAAGGTAAAGCCATAACCAAGGTGATGCTCCTGAAGAGTATCACTCAGGGCATTTTCTGTGAGGCAGTCTGCATTTCAGAATGGTTTTACCCCATTTGTGCATTAAAAACTTGCTTTGAGTAAGGCAATGAATAATGAGGATAACTCTTGAATTCTTCTCTCAATCTTCAATTTGAAGCAAAAATTCTGTCCTGACATGAGGCTAACTTAAGTGCTCCCCTCCCTCAAAAAATGGAGGGAATAGGCTGAGTGTACAACCTGTTGCTTTTCTCCCTACCTTATCTTGCCTTAGACCAGTTTCCATTCCCCAACTGAAATGTTTGCTCACATGTTACGCAGAGATCATGACAGGAAACGTATCTGTCCAAAAATTCAGTTTGATTTCGTTTCAGTCATAAGCCTGAGTGAAGGAAGTCATTAAGCAATCTATTTCTGAAACATATGCAAAAAATGAGCAGCGTTCTCACTCATCACTTCAGGGGACAGATGATGTGGGGATTCCCATCCCCTTATTCTGCACAAACCCAAGGACCTACACAGAGATCCCAGGGAACTGGCAACCTTCCTTCTGTCACCTGGGCTCAACACAGCCAGGTACGGAGCTCCCCAAGCTCCTCACAATATCTCCCCCAGGCAGCGCTTGTAAATCCCTGGGGCTGTGTCAAAGTGCTTTGTGCTCTGCAGGACACAAGGAGCCGTTTTCCTGCCCTTTCCCCTCTTCCAAGACAGGTCCCAGAGAGTGGCTTTGCCATAGAGTGAGGGCTCGGGACAGGGACACGTTATCCAGTCCGGTGCTTACTCACCGACTGACCTTGAGTTTAATCCCATGGATGTATAGATGAGGTAGTGATGAGTATTTCTTGCTGTCATGAGATGTCCACCAAAAAGAATGAGCAACCTATATAAAAACTAGTGTCTGTAGCAAAGATGTGATGTGGAACAGAGAGAAGAGGAGCAAAGACACTTTCATGGACAGGTACATGAGGGAACCTGCATGAAGTCTACAAATAAAACAAGAGCTAGCAACCTAGTTGTGCTGGCAACTTTATCCATACATAAACTCCCAAATTTCTCAGAAAAAAGTCCATTACCAACTGAAAAATCAGCATTTTAATAAAAAGCCACAAACACCAACAGTCTTAGAAAAGCACAGTCATATTGACACTTGCATTTCAGGAAATGATGCACTGTTTTCAGCCAGGTATTAATATGACTTATTTGCCGCCTTCTGGTGACATGATTGAGTCACCAGTAGCCTCTAACTCTTCACTGCTGCGGATCAGTTGAAAATCTCTGGGAATCACTGAGCTGTGAGCAGCAGAAACTTTGCCCTGGCTCTCTCCACATCTGCCCAGGACACAGGTGAGGCACGTGGCCAGGGGTATCTAAGCTACACGTTAGGTATGTGCTTTCTAACAAAAGGAGCAGATGGGCTGGCCTCTGAACACCTTCCACCTCCATACCTTCCACAAAACTGGTTCTATAAAAGGTGACGTTAAATAAATGCCACAAAGGCCCTAAATACATTCATTGTTCTCCAGATACCAAAAAATAAAGCAAAAAATTAATTATTAACCGCAATACTGAGGGCTTGAACTTGCCTACTGGGTTGAGGGTTGATTTCATTAAAATCAAGACAATTTCTGGTACAAGCTTTGGAAGATTTGGTTTGTGCCTACTTTAGAGCACCTGGTACAAAACAGGTTGCCGCCAATTATGTACCTTTTTCAAAAGGGACTTCACACTGCCAATGCAACAATAATTTCAGAAATTCAGAATTTGAGAGTTTGATTTAACCATCACTCATTCTTTTGAGAGATGAATACAAGCCCTTTACTACAAGCTTCACAGCATGTCATTTAAACATTATTTTTATTTATACCTTAATCACAGTAAACATGCAAATAGCTTCTATAAATTTTATCAAACAGACAGGAGAGGGAGCTCTCTCTTCATCGCACTAGGTTATGAATGGATTTCACCGAACTTATTAAAATCTAACCACATTTTTATGCTACATCATGTTACTTGTCATTCTTTTGTCCTGGGACAGACTCCTCTTAACAAACAACGCTGTAACACAGAACATTCCTGTGTTCCACAGAACACTGTTTTTAATGAATGCAGTAAGTACACTTTAAAGGCACTGTTAATTTTGGTATAGGAAAAAATGAGGATGTAATTCCTGTTTACAAAATTCTGCTTCCCTACTTAACCAGTACACATACAAACACATACTCTGCATGTATGTGTGCATCAGAAGTATAATTCTGTACTTTCCATCTTAAAATACCAAGTTGGTTTTCTTCATTGTCATCATCCTTTACATGTTCACAAGTACTTATCTTAAGATCTATCAGAACAACCTAAGAATTAGGGTAGATCCAAATGCTCTTTTAAGATAAGTCACTGAAATATCAAATTCAAAAGAAATACATGCAGGCAATCAAACCACAGCTACAATAAACCCAGAACAAAAGAAAGTCACAGTAATCTTAATGTCTGCAGGTTCTCACTGCGTTTATTTGAAATATTCTTATTGGAATACGGTCCTAATTCACATTCCAAAAACAAAATTTTGACAGCAGAAATGCCTGTATCAGCATCTGGGTAGAATGCTAAAAATCAAACTGTGAGTTACATCTGTCTCCTAAAGGCTATATAATAAGATTTACTTAATCCATTTGAAAGAAAAAAAAATGTTTTTGTCCCCCAATTTGTTGCAACATCTGAAAGTTCATGAGGTTATGACCCCTCTTTAAGAAAGCATCTTCTACCACCTGCAAATACCCTAGGAAAGCAGTTTGAAACAATAAAACACGTGCTAGTTAACGGTTACCAGGGAAACAGTTATGCTTCAGCAATGGGAGGTTTCAGCCCCACAGTGGCTTTGTCTAAAGAAGACATGGCCCAGCTGTTACCGAATAACCATTGTTGTAGATCATCGGGAAATAACAGTCAGTGCACCGGCTAAGCCCTGTGGAAGTTCCTATATTCCTCAGTAAAATGACAGAAAAACAGGCATTTTTCAACATACGCTGAAATATAAGAAGAGTAAAGATACCAAAAGCAACCCACCAGTAGTGACTCGGCATTAAAAACACACAAATCTATTGTCTCCTGCACTTTCAGGATGATGAATTTTCTAACGCAATCCCCTCAAGTCTCTAGGCGGCAAATACTACCATTATTCATTAACACTAACACCACAGAGTTTCAAAGCCTGAGGATGAAGTTATTCTTTGTGCTTACAAGTGAATCAGCATACAAAGCCAGGGGTTTTTTTCCTTACATCAAAGGGATATAAAGGGATGCAGCAACAGATTGGTCTCCCGCCTCATTATAGTTTTTTTCCAGAGATGTACAACAGTTAATTTCATTGTCCTGAATCACAACTTTCAGTCCAAATTTTCAGTTCTATTTCAAATGGAATTTGGCTGATTACACTCATTATTTTGTAGAATAGGCCGAGTAATTTAACAGGGATGTCTTGGAGGTTTTGTCAGTTGGGTTTTGTCTGATTGTTTGTTTTAAACAGGGAGAGTCAAGTCCAGGATCCCAGGCAGTCAGTGCAGAGCTCTCGGTAACAGCAACAGAAGCAAGGTTTCATTCTGGTATTTAGGAGAGTTTTCCCCTCTTATATATTTATTCATTTGTTCACTCTACAGAAATTATTGCCGGCTATATTAGAGCTGCTGTGCTGAAAGGAACCACAGAGCAGGTCGGATGCACCCCCATTAATGGCGCAAAGCCTCCCCGGGACAGACCAGGCGGGATGAGGCTGAACGCAAAGAACAAACACGTGAAAGTCGCAGTGAAACTGAGATGTCCCATAACTTCAATTCCTTTCTACAAAACACCAGCAGATTTCTCTGATACTGAAGGGTGTGGTGAGGGCAAAATGCGGCTCTGTGTATTCACTTCCACTTGCCTAGCGCTCCGCTAGCATTACAAAAAATTATGAGAATGAGTTGTTCTCTAGAAAGAACCTTTTCAACCTCTCCCGATAATCTGCTTAGCAAGGACACAAGCTGGTTTTCATTTGTTTATACTGTAAAAGCGGTCGCTGTGAGTCACATCTTACAGAGACTTTTTTTCAGGGATTTTTCAAGAATTTGGTACAAAACAGCCTTTCACTTCCAAAAGACAAAAGGAAATAAATAGTCTTCTTTAGTCTCCTTCTAAAGCACATTAAAGATTTCTCACAGCAAAAGACACCAAAGAGCTGTTCCTCATCCTTCAAATTCTTTGGATCACTTAGCATTGGGAAAAGCAAATCTCTTAAAACGAAAGCTCTGCACCAGAACTGAGTCAATTAATCTGAGGTTTTTATAGCCTCCTTTGCTGCTCACAACAACAGTATTAAAGTAGGTTAAAGTACGAGGTTTTTACTTTTATTTCTTGTGCTTACTGCTTGGAATTAGCATAAGTGCTAGAAACTATACAGTCCGCGATTAATCTCCTCTCATTTATTTGTGTTTTTTTCACTTGTTTAAACACCCGCACAGTACAAGTCTATTCATAATCTGTGCCTCAAAGAATGCCCAATTTAAATGTAAAAATGCTCAACAAGACCCAACAAGCGGGAGAGTCATAAACGAGGAGAGAATTACATCGACGGAAGGGGAGAGAAGGTTAGCACCAAAGAACCTCCATGGGGCTCCTCACTGGAGGAGACTCTAAATTCTCTCCTTTCTTCCCCAACACCAACAACTAGACAAAAAAAGGACAGAGAGAAAACTTTACAGAAAAGAAATCCCTGCCATTTGATTACAACCAGAATGTACATTGAGAAGGAAAGGGGAAAATTACACGTGCTCTACTAAAGACCAAAATAAAAGTAGTAGAGTCGGGGCAAGAAGTACTTGTCCAAATAAATTTAGAGGAAAGGTGGTGTTCTCGGTTCCAGGTGATTGCGAGGCATCCAAAACACAACCTTTGGAAGACAGATCCACACAGACTGGGAATGCAGAGTGTCAGAACCAAACAGCACTTTAATTATTATCAATATAGTTATCTAGTCTTCTGGAAAACTTCTAAGGAGTTCCATCTGGTCTTTCAACAACAGAACCTTCTTCAATGTCTTCTCTGCAATTCAGTTTGAAATATTACATGGATTAGTAGAACAAAAATATTTCTCTCTCTTCTTCAACCTGGATAAAAGTCGCAGACTGGGAAATCTCTGCAGGCAAATGTGATGTCTTTATAGCAATCTCACAATTACCTGTAGAGATTCTACAATCTGGCATCTTCGTACACAGTAATTATAAAGTATACAGTTCTTCATCTCCTGCACCTCTGCTGAGTTGAGCTGAATTCAGTCCAAATTGCCTAAGCAGCATGCAGCTGACTGTAAGCTTTTCTCTTAATAATTTTCATGAGCCAAAAATTGAAAACAGAAGCATAAAAACTACATAAGTTAACCCACTGGACACTGGAAAATTACTGTTAAAGTTACTATAAGTTGTATTTCAGTTATGACAGCTTAATGTTTCATTAATAGGCTACACCGACTGTTAACTGAACCTGAATCACAACTGGGTTTTCATGGGCAATTAGTTCATGCAGCGCTGGATTAGTTCAGCTTTGCTAAAATGATGATTCTCTGAAGAGCTGTTTGGTCAATGAATGTTTTAAGAGACAAGCTCTGGACATAGCAGCAGAGAAACAGCTCTTTTCAGATAAGAGAATATCTAGCAATGCAGGCCTTTACAGATGGAAAGAAGTAAGTTTTTTTTCCTCGCTTAAAATATTCCTAGAACTATCTGGTATTTGGGAAGTTTTAGATCATCTTACTTGAATGATATTCAACAGATTCATCGTTGGACGGATATTTATTAGGGCTCAGGAAGGCAGCAACTCTTGAATGTTCTTGACAAATTGAGGCATTGATCCTGCTCAGAAATGCATTCCTAAAAGCCTATGTGTGCACAGAAATAATCCCATGCTGTACCTACACAAGGCCTTGTTTCCATCATCATTCCCAGAAAGGTAGTAACACTGTGAACTAACTAGACACTCTAGCAACAGCAAGGTTATGCAGCTTTAACAGGACAATGTAGATGATGCAAATAAAGCTCATGAGAAGCTGACTGCACACATAGCCTCTCAGAGCTTCAGACTTAACGTGACGTTGAACTGAATGGGCCCAGTTCATCCCCCAGTGAGCAGGTGCTAGGGTGTGTGTCTACGTATTCCAGAAGACAGACCTCTGGAAAAGTCACTCCACCTGAATAAAACGTGCACAAGAGCTGGATAGGAGGACAACTTGGCATGAAAGGACATCAGTGGTGATGCTGAGCTGTTCATGCAAGAAGATAGAGGCATGCAGGATCACAATCTTTATTGGGGTTGCAAGCTAAAGCCTTTGATCTTCTCAGTTAACAGTATACCAGAGGACTCTTAGCCAGCAATTATCACTTCGAAGACCCATCGTATCCACTTGCAATCGGTAGAGAAGCCAAATATCTACCTGGGCTGTAAGGATGTCACTTACGTGTCACCTCAGCTACTGTGGGCACGAGGGAAGCCAAACTGCCTCTTCCTCTGATCCTGCTGCTTTGCTACTAACTCCAAGAGCAGGGAGCAGCAGAGAAGATGTTGGTGTCTTCAAGTGCTCTCACTGAAAAACTCCACGCAACCCAGCAGCTGTTCCACCCCTTCCTGAAAAGGATCAGCTGGATGGCTTCTCACTCCAAAGTGATTCCCACACTTTTTTTTTTTATTACTTCCTCGTTTTACATGGCCTCTGTTCTCCCCGTTTACAAGAGATATATACTTGGTCGCACAACAGCCTTGCTATGGGACTTTCCAGTTCCCAGCAAACCACTATTCTTCCAGTAGAGTTACCACCTTTATTTTAGATGGGAATTCACATAAAGACTGAAATAAAGGTAGGAGTTTATTCTATTCTTCTCAAACAAGTGTTAATTGACAAATGATGAGGGCAAGCATGTGCAACTACCACAATTATGGCTGGTACCTGTGCATGCAGAAACAACTGGCATGTCAGCATCTGCAAATAAAAACGGTGGTGATATCCTAGAATCACTCAAACAATGGCAAAGCCCCGTTCATTTCAGTATCATGATTGTTTCAACACAAGCCTTAAATATGAGTTCTGAGATTGGAGGCAGACTTGCAATTGGAACCGACACACTTTCCCCAATCAGACCCTTATAAATTATCCTTACTTTTATTAAAGCCAACTTGTTCTTCTCTACTGTCTTCGTAGAGACTGTTTTAAGAAGCAATAAAATGTGCCGTGCAATAAAAACATCATTTACCTTGTATGATTTAAAAAAAACAAAACAAAAAAAAAAGACTATTCCACTCGAACATTTAAAATCCATCTTCAATTACTCAGCCAGCACAAGCCCTGCAGAGGTATCAATACGGTACCATCCACTTCCAAAACTGCTCTTGATGAATAACATGCAACCTGCCCGTCCATTTGGATTCATGAAGAAATGCATCAAGGAGAAGCTCAGCTGGCAAATCCAGCCTGAGAAAGAAATCAAAGCTTCATTCCAAGAACGGACTCAAATCAATGTTAGAATCATCCTATGCTAATCTAAAATTTTAAACCCTTGATTATTTTTATATTACTTTTTTTGGAACTGTTCTGATTAAGAGACTATTTCAGTTCATCTTGTATGTTTTAAGTTGCTGACATCATTCTAAATACGTGTATCTTGTCATACTGCCAGAATTAGCTACGCTTTCACACCTCTGCCTTCAGAATGCTGCTACTCTATTAACAAAAACATCGCGCGTGAAAGAGAAAACCAAATTCTTCTGCAAGTTTCCAGACCTTATCATCAAACTGGAGTAATTACACTAATGCTGATAATGTGCACTTACTATTTTCTGGGTAAAATCTGGGCCTCCATGAAATCAATACAAGTTTTTGCATTATACTAAAACAAAAAAGAAAATAATTAAACACTTGCCACCAGTAAGGGTAGCGTGCAAACTGGTAACACATCTCATCTGCAGCTGCACTAATTCAATGCTGTGGTGACTGCTGCCATCAACTAGAGATCTCTCTTCCTGTAGAGCTGCACAGGCTTCAAATATTGACTATTATTTTTTACCTTTTGGTTTTCTTTTAAAAAAAAGGCTGATTCTTTACTTTTAACAACATGTAGAACTGGAGCACCACCTACTATTTATCCAACCCTGGATGTAAGCAAAACTTTCATTATGTCTCAACTTTTCATTAGACATTTTCACTGCAAATTGCAATACCAAAAATATTGATGCTTGATTGTTTGATCTTTGAGGTGGAAGTTCTAAACTCTCTCTTTTAATTAGTCATACACTTATTTCATAATCTTATTACATCCATGTAAAAAAAAAAAAAGCAGCAATGTCAAAAGATCATCAAGGTTGAAGAGTCGAGCCATGAAAAATTAGAAATTGCCAGAATTAAGGGTGCCTGTGTGCGATTACTCTGTCCACTCTGTGCCTTTGCAGTGTGAGACTTTAAAATACAGGATTACATGTGTTAGAGCAAGATCGACATTCTTTTACCGTAAGGTTTTTATGCACCACAGAGAAGTGAAAGGTACTTGAAATCTTTCAGAAACTTGAAACACCTTCTCACCCACAGACAAGCTAGGAGGAAGACGCTGGAAAATTGACATTTACCCTTTGAAAGCCAACTAACCTCTGCAGGTGCCTTCTGTACATAATATTAATCCACACCTATTTACACCACGTTGTACTAATGCTTGTCTAAATTCCTATCTCCTGCTCCTTGGGAGCCTTTCCTTCCACAGAAGTTCTATACATCTGGATGCCTAAATGGTTCCAATTTTTTCAAATGCCATAAATGACCGAGCAAGAAGAGGAGTCACAGGAATTTACCCCACATGGTTTTAACTTTCTTGTCATCAGTGGAAAACAGCTTAAGTACTACAAAAGAAACACAAAGAAATCAAAATTCTCGGTGGTGTTTAGAAGCCTGCCACACAAGAATCGACAGAAGATCTATGCCTTCTGGCTCTTGTGCCTTCTCCTTCAGCCACAAGCTTTCCCTTACTTTCACAGATACGCAACAGATGACAAAGTCTAGTCATGTCGGTATTCAGCTGGAGCTTTGTTTGAGACTTTCTGTATCACCTGATGCTGTCTTTTGTCCAGCAAATACTGTTGAACTGGCTGAGCAAACATAATCAGACCACCTGCCAAGCCTGCCTCTGGTTTGTTCCAGTAGAAGCCTGGTTTTCCCGAGGATTTTCTGAGTCGCTCCCCTGCCACTATGCTCTAAGGCTGCACTATGGACAGGATTTCTCCCAGAGAAAAATCAACAGCTTTACATCAGCGATGGCACAGACTGTATTCTGTGAGCCTCACGGTTTTAGTATGCAAGGTAAGGAAAGCAGCCCAGCCTTGCAAAAACATCTGATCCAAACACACACCCTGCTGCTTGCTGGAGGGCTCGTGCAGGATGGAGATTCCAGGAGGAATCGCCGGCAGCCTCTCCATCCGCCAGAGGCTTCCTGCCTGTCCATCGCACCGCAGGGGCGCAGGCCCAGAGAAGCCCACGGAGCAGACATGGTGTGGGTGCTGCCCCTGTCACCCCTGTTCTGCAGTCCTCCTGAGGGCAATGCAGCCCCCAGGCACGTGGCGTACGGTCATGTTTTCTTTAAGATACCACAAACAGAATATTGCCTGTGGAGCCTGCAGGAAAAAAGCAGTTGGCTCTCCTTGCTACGTTGTTCTGCTGTTGCAGCAAATCATGACAAAACATAAGCGAAAGATCTTTCGTGTCATATTCTGCAGGTAATCAGCGCCAGGAAACAAGCTTGCAGTTAACTTCATCCTTCTGATAAAAAGCTGTGTAAAAGTTTTCTGAACAATCTCTCAGTATCTACTTTTCTTCTAATTTCATCAAAAATCTCCAGTACATCCAACTTCTTTGCTTCTTGCTTGTTCTCATGTGCAGCTCTGGCACTTGGTTTCTGAACACAGGAGATTTACTGAGAGAGCTCCACAATGCCCAAACACAAAAGCAGGATTTGGTCCTAGTTCTCTGCTCTGATGCGCTGCCCTGATTTGAAAGCACTGATCAGCAGTTACAGGAGCATGAAAGGAGGTAAGTGTAAGGAGCTGAAGAAACACACACATCATTTTCAGACGCCTTACATAAATGGTTTTTGCTCAGAAGTTAGAGTTCCCTCGAATTTATATTTTCTTGTATTCCCTATAATGCAAGAGAAGCCAAATAAGCAGAGGCTGAACCAGAAAGAACAAGTCTGTTTTATCAGTTTACGTGCAGATTGGGGCACGCCACAGAGCACCGAATAAACTAGGTCTCAGTTCAACAAACAGAGTTGCTTAATACTATTTCTCTTCGAGAAGATGCACAGAGACCCTAAATGTTTTAATGACAGATCTTCACAGTACCAGGTGTTGTCTGTGGAATTGTGCCATTTTTTCCTGTGTAGGACATTCAGGGAAGAAATTTAACTGACATGAATACACTTGCAGGCCTAACCTGGATGGCTGTGAATTGGCTTAATCTCAGCTGGCAACTGTGAGCAGTTACTGACTCTCTCACAGTGGTATCTGGGATTATGCTAAACACAGCAATTTCTTTGCTCTAATGGCTCAGCAGACCTGCATGGCACCTAAATTACAGAACCAAGAGACACTGGTGCACCACACAAAATCTAAACTCACCATGCACACAAGATTAACCTCGTGGCTTAGTGAAACCATGAAGTGCACTCAACTCCAGACCGTGCCTTGGTACCTCTCACCCTGCCCGGCTCCACTGCTGCAGCATCCTGCAGCCGCAGAACGATCTCTGGTTAACTCAGTTAACTAATTTTTCCAAAATCACATCTCATTTCAACCCCACTGAAAATGTTACTTGTAAAAATACCTTCTGAGAACACTGGTCTAGCACCAAACTGTAGGGCAGACAATGGGTGCTTAATCCTTTGCATTGGAGATTTTTAAGATAAACAAAATTCTGTGCCCAGACTTTTCACTTCATCCCTGTCTTGTCACAAGTTCCACGATTGGTGTTCCACCATAACCACCATCGATGCTGAATTTGCCATTACCCAAAACGATCGCAACCATTTTTTCCCACGTTTAAGACTTTGATAATGTCTCGACTCAAACCAGTCAGGATCCTGGTAACTTTTTTAAAGTTGAAGTCCATATACTGAAGGGGAACAAAATTATTACCTGCCATATCAAGAAATACAGTATCACATTTATGTTTGTATTTATGGTACATTTATGTTTGTATTTATGGTACCAAGCATTAACACGATGTTTGGAAAATGAGATGTACAATCTACCTTTATGTAGTTCTCATCTAGCTCTTACCTTTAAAATATAATTAGAGATACCATTATAAACAATCTCCTTAGCCACAATTATAATGTAATAATTCACATTTGCAGCGCTTGCAGCTTTGCTACTTACAGCCCAATCCAAAGATGCAGAAATCAATGCGAGATTCCCACTAACATTAGGTGTCTTAATCAGCCTATGGATGCCCAGCACAGAGGAGTATTATCATAGAATCAGAGTGATTTGGGTTGGAAGGGACCTTAAAGATTATATATAGCCAGTGAACATAAAATTGCTATATTCCTTTCACTGTAGTTTTATGGCTGAAAGCTCCAGATGGCCAATCCTTTGAGATATCTCCCTAAGTTTTATTTATGTGTGAAATTCCAGGGAGCATCTGTAGTCTGCCAAAAACTATTCATGTCACATTAAGACTCAAAGGAACCTGACAAAAGGTGGCTTACTTTGATGTACAGGGATAGGCGCTCAGTAAAACCAGGTATGACACAAGTTCTTTTTAGTCCTGCAAAATTTTAGAAGAAAACCATTCGGAGCTAAAAGTGGTGATGTGATGCTGTTTCTGCCTTAGTAACTGCTAACAGAAGTACCTCTGATGTAAAAGTGTAGTTCGCTCACGATGGACTTAGTTCTCACTCTCATTAGTCACCAGATGTCACCTGACATGGTTTGTTTTCCCTCAGAAAATGTTCTTTAATTCCCCTGTTCACTGCAAGCAGTTTTCTTCCATACCCAAAGTTCGAGTTAATGAAAAGATATAGATCAGTGTGGGACGCAGCTCATAGAATATGTTAACAGGCAACTCTAGTAGACTGCACGGCATTTGTGTCATGGAGACAGTAACAAAAGGAGTTACCAGCTTGTATATGGCCTGCAAAAAATGTAGAATTTCTGAAGATCAGCGTGTGCTCCAGTCATATACCTGCAGCTAGAGCTATGGACTGACACTTAGCAGTCGACAAGAACAGACTGTAATCTGAAGATTCATTTCAGGTTCGTTGTGCTGATTCTTATAAATAATGTATCTGGAGGTAATAGGGAAAAAACAGCAAAACATTCAGTGGGCACTGAACCTCAGCCTGCTGCTTAGACATAGCCAGGGCATCTCTTGGAGGAGAGCAACTGAATTAAGTCAGATATAGTCAGATGCATGCCAGATTATTTCTTTTTAGGCCTGTACCAGAAATACAAAACCCAACTATCTCCAAAATCATCGGCTGCACTCTTCCAAACAGAACTAGGTGAAAGCAGAAATCGTGATGTCTGAGGGCTGTGATGACCATATTTTGCTTATGTTGTGCATGTTATTTGCTCTCAGTACAGTAAGATCTCCAGCAAATGGACAGACATACCTGGCACATACTGATCCTGTGGAAATACAGAGGGCAGCTATCCAGACTCTGGTCTGACCAGATTATTCCTTTCAAATGTAGTGGTTTTTCTAGATCCAGAAAATGAGTGAGAAACAGGACAGTACCATTAAGACTGTAGTGCTTGTTGCTGGAATGCTGCACACAAAAAGCCCGTACAGGCTGGCATCAGGCTAGAGTTTCTGATGAATTCCACACTTAAACACTTACTGAATTTGCAGACCCGCCCTGCTGCCGGCCTACCTCATTGCCTGCCTTTTTGAGGAGCAGAACACACCTGCAGACTAACTCGTGTTAAACTATTCAACCAACAAACAACAGCTTCGGATTAAGTAAAACTTGTATAATGTGTATAGTGCTCTCCAGCAGTGCTGCCTAGAGTGATTCTTGGTAATATTTATTCTTAGGAATTCTTAGATAAAAGAAAGGTACAAATTTCCTGAAAAACTGAGTGGTTCATGAAGCAGTTTTCTTCCTTGTACACTGGCCTTGTTAAGACTCAGCACTTGAAGTTTAAACTTTCTTTTAAAAGGCATTAAATGGGGACAACGCAACTGAAAAAATTAGGAGGTAATCAAAACCACTGCAGAGTTTTTGATGTCGCAGATACTGCATCAGGAACTGATTGGATAATAATCAGTCACCATCAGTTCCTAATGCATTGCCTTCAGCATCTAAACAAGCATCTGTGAGTTCCTAACATCAATAGCTACAATATGACGTTTACAAATCTGCCAAATGTCCACCCACCAAAACCACAGTACCACCTTTAGAGGGAAATCTAAAGGTGTTAGTGCTGTTCAGTGGGACACTTCACTCCCTCCCAGACTAGGGCAGTGCAATTAGAACAGGATTGGGAGAAAAAAATGATGGAAAAGAGGACTGTTCGTGCCTGAGGTGGTTACCCCAACAATGTATGTCTCTTCATAACAGATTTACAGGACATACCTAAAATATAAAGATAGTGATAACAACAATACTCACTTATATTGTACCTCACTTCCAAGTACTGCAAAATTATTTACAATCTATTTTGTATTATTAGAATACATACACAAAAATATACACGCTGATTTATATGTATGTATCTGTGAGACCAAATTTCAAAGTAGAGAGGGAGGAATCTTTCCTTCGCCTATGACACAGAAGCCACACTGAAATGGAAAACAGCAAAGGACAGCACAACAGTTCACCCAGGAACTGAACGAAGCATATCCAATTTTAATAGCCGATGACACCCGGGTAAGTAGAAGGCCACTCATAAAATATTCATCTGACAGATCTTTGCAGCTCTTCGGGTTCTTGCATCTCCAAAAGTGATCTGAGCCTTGATTTAGACCTCACCTGAAGAACACAGCCCTCACCAACACAAGTTCTATTCATAGCACAATTTCTCAGCTGAGCATTGGCCCAGAGCAAAGCATCCGGACCCTCCAGTACATCCGTGGATATGCTGGAGGTCCCATATCTCTATTCGGATCGTATCTCATCCCACATGAATTTGTGCTCACCAATCTACAGCAGAAAACTGGATAAACTGAGCAGGAAGATGTACAGCAGAATGTCAAAACTATCAGTGAACTTACTTGTATTAACTGCTCAGAAAGATAAGCTGGCAAATGTGATTTGCACCCTGACAGAAACGACATCATCTCCACAGTTCTCTGAGGGGAAAGTGGATGCCTAAGAACTTAATTATGATATAACAAAGTCAACTGACATTATTTTATTCACTATTCTTATTCAGACCTGAAGGTCAAAAACTTTAAACACAACTTTCTGGCTGTCTCCCCATGAGTTTTACCCATTCCTTCTACACAGAGACTAGCCTGACCACAAACTTTGAATGAGAACGGTGATCTGGAATACACCTCCATCCCACAAATTGCAGGCTTTTTTTTAACCAAAGGTGTGTTTCATTATATTACATTGGTAGGAAGCAAAATCTAAATTCAAATCCTCCATCCAGAACCCACGTATTTGGAGATGAGAAGTCCTGGCACAGGCCCACAGGTTCATTCCACTGAGAAAGACATTTGCATAGCACGAAAGCCATGTCAAGGCGCTGCCGTACATGCAGAGACAAGGAGCACCTTCTCAAAGGCAGCGAACATGGCTTGTGGCAAGAGTAAGTTCAGGAGTAAGACAAGAAGCCTGAGTAAGCAGATGCTGTCTGCAAGGTCAGAAAGTTAAGCGCCGGTTTCACAACACCACAGTTTATGGAGTGGCACAGAAGTTATTCCAGCCCCTCTGGGAAACCAGCACTGCCTGTGCTGCTCTGTGGCTGTGACCAGATTAAACTGGGACCCACAATCTCCTCCCTCCGTGCAGATCCCAGATTTCTGCACAAGGAGATCCACGCTGTCTCCAGCTGGCACTAAGGTTCTGAGGGAACAGTCTGAAGGAAATCAATCTGAGGGAAACCAAAGGATTTTCTTATCCCTTTTTTCTCCCTTCCTAGGAAAATATTCCAAGCCCACCAATACTTAGAAACACTGGCCTTTTATTTACTCATTCCCTATTGGCTATCTTTTTTAAAACACTTGTTTTCAGGGGAAATACACTTCCAAATTTTATTTATTACTTTGTTTTGACCTTTTCTAGAGCCAAACATGTATCCAGCCCATCATGTATGAGTGAATGGCACAGTTCCATGGGCCAAGCATACACAAAATGTGAGGAATAACTGCTGCAGAAAAGAGCTATCAATAAAAGGATGAGTTAACTAACAGTTATATAGGCATGAAGTATATTATATGAGAGAAGGGAAGGGAAAAGAGACGGGAAAAGAGACGAATGGGTCCCATTCATCACACTCATTGATTCCACAAGCTCGTCCCCACTCCTGCAGGAGATACACTAACCTGGGCAGCAATGTGTGGACAAGTGAGCAAAAGTGATCCCACCCCATACACACATGCAGAATTACACGACAGATACTGGGCTAGGTGCTGTGGTAATTTTAGCCAGTTTCCCCCCCACCCCGTCCATAATCCAAAGAGCACAGATTTATCTGAGAAGTTAAAAAGAATTGAGCTCTCTGCAATGAGCACTGCCTGGTGCCATCAGGGTCTGCTCTCTTGGCACGCAGTTCCAATCCGCTCTTCTCAAAGCCCAAGACTCTCATTTAGACAGAGGCTATGCCCACCCTAAGCAACAGCAGTACAACCTTCTCAGAAATTGTTACAGCTATAAAGCACACAGCTAGTTTTCTTAGTTCTATAGGAGACATTTTACTTTTCTTTGGTCAATCTTTAACAAGGATTTTATTTTAAACATGCCTTAACCTTACGTTTTGCTAAATGTGAATGCACTGCATGAACTTAACAATTTTGTGGCCACAAAGAAGTCAATGAGGGGGGAGAGAAGGAGCAAGAAAGAGAGATAAAGGAGCGAGCTCTTACAACAAAAGCTGCAAAACCTATTACTCCGTTTAGGTTTTATTTTAGTTTACTACACATTGACGTGACTAAAACCCTTGACAGCAGCTCTGAAGTGCTCTGAAACCTATCGCTTTTTGGCCCGCTAGATACAACTAAGTTACCCATGCAGCGCAACATGCAGTTAGCTATACTCTAGACTTCCCAGGACTGGCAGATCTGGATCCAATTAACCACCAAGGAATTACCATGGTATTGTAGGTATCTTCAGATCTCGATCAGCCTGAACAGAAATGCCGTGAGAGAGCAAATGGGTGGGAAGACAGAAAGGAGCTGATGTCATTGAGCTCACACTGTAATCTAATTCTAGATTGTTTAGGCCTCCCAGCTCTCATCCTCTTCTTCTCTTCCTGTTTCTAGGAAAGCAAACAGCCTCCACCCTGCTAATGATCCCTCTGGGGAGGCAGCGTCAAGAGGCAACACTTGCTGCAGCGGAGAAAAGCCCCGGCTGCTGCTGTTGCGGCACATCACATCGAGCTCCGAGCAACTGCAGCCCACAGATATCGCTCATGTCAGTGGGTGAGGAAGGAAGCCTCCCCCAGGGGAATGGGCTGATTCAGGGAGGGAGGGGAACAGCTTTTTGGTGAAAATAAACCACGGAGTTTCTCAGAACCCCATTAATATCTGTGCATTCTCCAGAGCGGATTTGCAGAAACAGGAACAAACATACTCAAACAGAAAGATGCATGGTTGGAAACATCATCGGAATGTGACATTTCACAGTGACAAGAAAGCGCAGAGGGCTTAAGAAGGTCTCACTCCACGTCCCCACCAGCAAGCAGTGATGGGTTCCCCTTGCTTCGCCATTCATAACTTCTTTGCCTCCCCCCTCCCTGCCAAAGGCTTATGGCCAGCTTCTGAGCTCCCTCACAGAAGCTGCTGGAAACAGGTAAGGAGGCAAAAAGGGACCGTTTACTCTTCTGCTGCAATTTTGTTTTCTCCCCTTTCACACTTTTCTCCCAGTTCAGCTACAGTCTAATCAGCCTACAGTGACAGCCACAAAAAAAATGGCATAACTGCATTTCTCCTCACCTTTTTCTTACTGCCAGGAGAGTATCCAGTAACTCTTGCCCTGGGAAACCTCTGTTGTCTCAGAGGGAAAGATACCTTCCCACTCCTTGCTCCCACTCCCTGATTCTGCCTGCCTCTGCCAGAGGACAGTGAGCAATTGTGATGCACCACCGGGTTTGTTAACCACAGAGCACCACATTCATTTATGGCAGGTATGACCTGGGAGAAGAACGAAGAAGGCAGGAGGAGGAAGCATTTGATAAGGCAGTAATGATATACTAATGCGTTGTATCTCCCACTCTGCTCTCACTGCTTTTGAAGGCAGAAAAATCCAGACTGGTATTTCCTAGGAATCTCTGTACATACAAAAAATTATCTGAGGCAGGTGTTCCCTACAATACAAATTGTCATAATGGTGTCAGACCAAAGATCCATCTAATTCTCCAGACAGTAACTAAAACAAGGTGCAAGAACAAGGTAAACACAGTGGTAATTCCCCAAATGCTCTTCCAGGCTCCAACAATTTGTGGCTCCTGAGCTCCTGAGACATACATTCCCAGGCATGTGGTATCCCTAACAAATGTATTTTTCATGCATCTGTCCAGTATCCCCTTGAACTCACGCAGGCTTCAGCATCCCTAACATCTGAGGGAAGCAGTTCCACGGTTTAACTACACATAGTAATGGAGAATCACTTCTTTTGATTCCCCTGCTCAGTAAAGCTTGTTTGACAATCTGGCAGCTGAGTATGCATACGAAAACCAGCGGTTGCTCCTAAAAAAGTGTTAAGTTTTACAACACTGTTCCACAATTTCTGCTGGAAATGGGAGAAAGGACAAAGAAAGAAAAAAAAGCATAGGAAAAAAAAAAAGCCTAGGCAACGAAGAGGGAAAAGAAGGTGACTGTGGTGAAACAGGTCATTGTATCAACAAAGAGAACCTGTAATTCCTACTTTAAGGACACACAGAAGTGTTCCAGAGAAGTTTACACATCTTTTGACTTTCTGCCCAAGTTTCTCAGCAAGTAGAAAGATGTTTTACATGACAGGCCCCCTCTCTCCTGACTGCATACTTGGAGATGTTTAGATGCCATATTTATTCCATCAGGCTCATGAAATAAGTAACACCCAAGAAAAGTGCTCCAGAGATGCCCGTTTCAGACAGTAGGGTATGAGTAACTAGCACGGAGGTCTACAGCCTCCCCAGTTTTGGTTAATCCACCTCCCACTTGGACCATGTCTCAGCACAGACAGGGAAGGCGCACAAAGCTGTCCACCCTTTTGGATGACTCTCCAGTCCTGATGGAGCAACAGCTCAGGGCGCACGCTGCGGTTCCCCACCCACACACATAGGTTAGTGCACTTTTTGATGATTCATAAACCCAGATCTAACAGCAGAATCAAGCCTTTTGTTCATTAGTTTGGAGTGAAACACCAGCTAACATTTTTTACAGATGACTGTCAAGGCAAAATCCTGGACTGGACTCATGCTTATCTAAAACAATTTTCAGCTACACCCTTTAAGGCAAAGCCATGTCTATAAAAAGAAATAAAGAACATCTCAGAATCCTAATCCCAGAATATTTGTCTGTGTAGTGTACTCTGTGCAGCCCATTATGTCTAGATTCTGCAGGGATCCTCTGTACAGCAAACACTGTTACTGTGCTACATAATCCCTACTCACTGTGGACTAGTTAAGGATGGATTTGTATAGTCTTAACTGCAAATTCTTCTGCTTTTGGGTGTTCTTCCTGAGTCTTTAATAACATAGCTTTGAAGTTTAATTACTCTTAACAGTTGCAACCATTATACTTGAGATACAGGCATGAGGAGTAATAAGCTTGCAAAGTAGGAGTTAACTTTAACCAAAAAGGGCAAACATGAGGAAAGTTTTATTCATCAATAGCTTTGACAAAATTAACTTTAGTGCCATGCACATCAAGTCCCATTTGCAAATCGCTAGAGATCTGCCCTCTCGCTCCTTCCCACAAATTCCATTCAATCCATAATTATGAAAGAGAGGAAGAGTTGCTAATCAAGGGGGGGACGGGGCACAAGAAGATTCCCAGCTGTCAGTTAACTTTACTACCAATACAATGGAAAAAACATGTGCAGAGCAGCTACCCAGAAGACGACGGCCCACAACATTTTGAAGAAAGAGCTACATGAGAAGATGGCCACAGCAGATTGCCTCGGCACACAGCTCAACTCATGTAATGCACAGAGAGACTACGGACACGGAAAAACTGCTCTGACATAAAGATGTATTGCCCGTTCCCGTTTTTAGAGAAAGGGGGATGATTAACAACCCACGTGCCAGCTAACAGAGGACAGATCTTTATGAGGGAAGCATTTCCAGAGTATTTTGTACTTTGACCTCCCCACAATACTGCAATACCCCAGAGATACACTGCTCATATTTGCAAGAAGAACACAAAGGGAGACACTGGGGATGCAGATCCAATTAGTAATCTCCTTCTCTACCTTTAATGTTGTTTGCCTTATGACATAGACACGCAGATTTTTACACACTTACCAAAAGAGTTGTTTCTACCTCTTAATGGTGTGCATGCAATATGAAGGGAAAAGACATCAAGACTCTACATAAGCAGGGTCCTTTGATCTACACCACTGTGGTAACCCAATGCATGCTGGCCACAACAAGAGTTCAGCATCTTTATATTTCTTCTGCTAGAGATTCTTCAAATATCAGATATGATAAGAAAACTGGAGTGTTACTTCTTTCTAAATGCAGCACTACAATTGATAGGGCACTTTGGAATTCTGTGAGACAATACATTAGGGTAAGACATGTTTCAACCCAATTTACCCTAACCTTATAAAACTAAAAATCCCCCTCTTTGCCACCTAAATACAGCATGTCTGGTCTCTCACCACAGGAAAACCTTCTGATAAAGGCTGGAAGCGTTCGTCATCTAAATCTTTCTGTGGAAAACTCACAGAAATCATATTCTCATTCATTGATAACTTGACTTCTCTATTTCCAATCTTCCTTCAAATCAAGACACTATAGTGAGTTTTCCAAACTTGCCAGCTGAGAGGTAGAATTTAGTATCTCCACAAATCATTAATTTTTGGCTCCAATAAAAGGGCTACATCATTGAATGATGTGACAGATTGTATCCCATCCCTGAAGTCTGAGGACCATGTGAGTAGCATCTCCTCTGCTAAATCAACAGGAGGGACAGTCTCAAAAACAATCTGCCCAGAGACCACCAGGTTTACAAGCTCTCCTGAGAAACCACCAGCGCTGCAAACTCTCCAAGTGCTGCTGATGCACTGTGCTGGCTGAGATTGTAACCACCAAAAACTGCAGCTGTTTGTGCCAAAGTCCTTTACGCAGATGCACAACTGGAACTTGTGAATTACATGTAGAAACAGCTAAGGCTCATGAAACTGCAAAACATTTCTAGCTTGACCAGTGTGGCCAGCAGGGTTGTCATTTCTGTGAATCCAGGATCTGGAGTTCTTGGAATTTACCAGCCCTGCTGGCAAAGCAGCCACATCTTGTAACTTCCGTGCGGGCAGGAATGAGGTTCAAGGAACTTACAAGCTCCCCAGGGCAGCTGGAGGAACTTGCAAATTCAGTTAGACAGATACCTAGTGTTTGTGGACATGTGCCAAGCCTTTTCAGAAAACAAATCCCAGCTCATGACTCTTACAGTTTTTTCACTGTTGGAACTAACAGTGAGGTCCACTGCAGAGGTCACGCTCCCCACTGAACGCCTTAACGAGAAAGTGTCTTTGCTGGGAATCTAAATTATATTCTTGGCCCTGTATCTACAGGACAATATGAACTTCCCTAGAGATTCAACGGCTGCATCTTCTACCATATGCCTGAGGGATACTGTAAAAGTTGCTCTCATGCAAATTAACCTCCACAGGTAGTCTGGTGAAGATATAATCTGTATCAAGTATCTCACAGAAAATAAAACCGGCACCGGAGGAGCCAGCAACTACTTCAGGTTCCAGCCTTAGAGCAGTTCTGGAAGGCTTGATGAAAAGTGAAGGTGTTCCTAAGTGCAAAACAATTGTTTGTTCCTCTGTTGACTGTTTTCTTTTGTTTGAGATATCCCAAACTATCTTAACTAAGCACTGAACCACAACAGAGGGGGAACACTGATCCCTGGGGAGACAAGTGGGTATAGGTGATAGGACAGATGGGGAAAGCAAGAAAACAACACCTACTCCTCGATATGTTGCCTTGTGAGATGGGGAACAAAATATCCCACATGAAGGGACAGATGTAACAACATATTATCCAATTATTATCTCACTGTTGCTTCAAACAAAGCCTATGTACTAGTTTCAGCTCTCATGTGCTTGAGCCTAACCTTCTAAGCACAGAAGTCTACCAAGCTTTAAAGATACAGGCTATTATAAGAATGTCACATGTACGTCAGCATAGTGCACACGAATTAGCAGATACTCTCTGACCATTACCACAGAGTCTAACTGGCCTTAGCTATCCCTGGAAGTTCCCATCTCCTGTCTGCCTCTGAGTGTCTCTGAAATCACTAAGCAGCTTCTGTAGAGCATCTGCATCTCCCCACACCAAAAATCAGTGTTAGATACTACAACCAGCCTCTTTGTTACATTGGATTCAGGACAGATCTAAGAACACTCTGACCAGTGGAACCGAGCCATGATGTCATTCTTACATGAACAGCAAGAGAATTGCCCTTGGATAAGAACAGTCACAGAGATTAGTCAACATCAGCACACCGAGGAAGAGGATTTACCTTATTTGCAGCACTTTAGAGGTCTTTGACTGTGGCCTCCAACACAGCCCCCTGACTTCCCAGTTACACAGCTACATTCAACCCACCTTAAAAGGGACTCCTTCTGGCTCCTAATCCCAGAGCTAACCTGGAGCACCATTATCTTCAGTAATTCTGGTTCACAACAGGTGGGAAGGGGTGGCCCCACTGAGCTACCTATTCTTGCAGCTTCCTCCAAAGCTGCTTTATGGAGCTCAGCACAGAGAAGCCTCCACAGAACCCATGGAGACAAACGGAGCAGAAAGTCCCGTACACAGGCACATGCTCTCTGTGTGTGTATGTGCACATATGCATGTGCTGTCAGAACATGTGCATGGGTGTTCATAGGTCTGTCCATACTTTCAGAACTTCTGCACTCAGAGAAATTGATTTTTGCCTTCCAAGAAGCATTGCATTCATTAAAAAGAAAATGAAGGAGGCTGTAGGAAACATGAATAGAAGGGAGATGTACCCGATAAGCCTGGATAAAGGAAAGTCTGATTCATCAGACACTCCTTGGACTCTGCTTATTACACTGGCTTCCCGAGCAGAAGTCTTCTCTCTCATTTTAATCTTTTGAAGACTCTGCACAGGGAGTAAACATTGATTAAAACTGTTTCCAATCAATACTATCTTTACGTCTCCTTTTATCCACACGTATTAATACACACAAAGACACTTGTCAACAAGAGCCTTTCATACCCTTCTCTGCCGTGTCTCACTCTGCCCACATACATGTATCCACTGTCCTCTCAAAAAATACACCGGAGTAATGCAGCCACTGCCAGATTCCCTTGTGGTGTACTCAAACACTCTGTTATTCCCCGAACTTGAACCTTAACACAAATCATTGCATTTTGGATCGCTAGTCTTGCCAGGTTCAGATTTTTTCCCTGAATTCATC
>JAVSBS010023069.1:0-20349 GCA_033124195.1 Coracias cyanogaster
TCAGCACCACATCTCCACGGCTTGGAAACCCCTCCAGGGATGGGGACTGCACCACTGCCCTGCCCAGCCTGGCACAGGCCTTGACAACCATTGTGGTGCAGAAATTGTTCCTCCTGTCCAACCTAAACCTCCCCTGCTGCAACTTGAGGCCTTTTTCTTTTGTCCTGTCACCTCTTCCTTGAGAGAAGAGCCCGACCCCATCTGGCTCCAACCTCCTTTCAGGGAGTTATCAGAACAAGGTCTCCCCTGAGCCTCCTTTTCTCCAGGCTCAGCAACCCCAGGTCCCTCAGCCGCTCCTCGTAGGCAACTGGGGTTCTGTTCTCTGTTAAAGACGTGCTGTGTCTCTGGTAGTTGAGGAGTGCTGGGAGGATGGCATCCTAGATGGAAGCGAAAAGCCTCTAATTTGCTATATTTGAAAAGAGAAGTCTTTGGGTTCCTCAACCAGGCATCTGTAGTGAGAGAATATAAGGACGTAGTGAACCTCGATGTGGATTCGGAGCGCTGCAGGAATCGTGTGTTGCGACATCAAACCATGTTCAACACAAGGAGCCTTCAGCTTGCTTCCGATAGCCACAGGATGGCACTCCTGTGCCATCTTCAACCATAAACCGGACCCAACAGTCTGGTTTTCACTCAGAAGACTTTCAGTGGAGGTAGGGAGCGGTCTGGGTTACTGCTGCAGCAGCAGCTATTCCTGAGGACAATCAAATAAGGAATGACATCTAACACTGAGTTGTAAAGAGATTGGAGACTTTGTGCCACTTCAAAGGAAGGTGTAAGAGTTTTCCATTTGCAGATGCTTGGGCGGGGGGGGTGGAAACCTAGGACTTGAAAGATCTGGTCCATCAAAGGGAAGTTCACTGTCCAGTGTGTCTGCAATAACTGGGGCACCCGTGAAACTCCAGCTTGTGGTTGCCTTGCTTGGCTAGTGGAGTGGCAGTCAGAGAAGAGCCTGGCAGAAAGCTGGATTTAGGGTTATAAACAAATAACCTTTTAAGTTGATTGGCCTTTGCTATGTGCAGTGGGAAGGTTTGGCAGAAGCCTTTGTGACTCTGCTGGCACCTTGTGACCAAACAGGATGTTTGATGGACCTCCCTTTGATACAGCTGGACCTTACCAGGGACAGGAGTAGACCTGTTCAGTGAGTGTGCCTTGACAGACCGAGCTCCTTCTTATCCCGTCTGAGAACCTGCTTAAGCTTCTCCACCTCATTACAGGTCTCAGCCACATCCCACCTTGCTGACCCCGTTTTAAGCTGCTGAGTTTTTCTGTGCAGTCACAGCCTTTTTGGATGAACCTTCCCTGCAGGACCCTTCATCAGCCCTGTCTCCTTCCTCTTGGGGCTGGCGCTCAGACCAGCAGTGGTCCTGACAGAAAGATGAGCTGAAGTCTGCTGGGCTCAGCGGAAGGAGGGTTTGAGGAGTGGGGCTGAGCCCACCTATCGCTACTCTGGCATTTTTGGTAAGGATCAGGGGTTGAAGCAGCATGTTTGAGTTGCGGATGCGTTGATCCCCTAGACAGGGGAAGCACCACATTGTCGTTGTCTCTTTCCTTTTCTTTTTGCTCCAGCCTGACCTTATTTGCTTTTATAAGACCTTCAGGAAAAGCAGCTCCCGGTCTGCTGCCTGAACGCCTGGTGTCCCAAGATACCCAAGAGTGCTCCAAACCCGGGGGTGAAGCCTCTTCTGTCTTGGCCAAAGGTGCCAGCTAAATGTCATTACGAATAGATTTATTCTGATGGAATATGTGAATGAACTTCGGTCGCTGCTGTCAGCAGAACTGGCTAAATATATCGGAGAGGAAGTGTCTGTTCTCTCCATTCCTTCCTGGCTGATCCTTAACCCTTAATTCACAGCACTCTCACCAAAGTGGGAGTCAGTATGGACCCAAAGAAGGAAACTGAGAAGAAATTGCCCATGAAGTCGGTGGAAAACAAGAACAAATTCTCTCAGGCAAAGCTGTTGGCAGGAGCTGTGAAACACAGAAGGTTAGTTTCACACCTCTCTAAATTCACGAGGAACAGAGCCCAGTTAGCGGTGGAAAGGGAGGCAGGCCAAAACTGCCTCCAGGGAGCGAGGTGTGAACCTTAGCCCTCTAGAAAAACGCGGGGAGGTCTAAGAAAAGACCGGCCTTGTTTCCATAGGCTCGCAAGCTGTGGGAAAAACATGAAGCGATTCGAAGGGGTAAGCGTGTGTAAAGCAAGTGGGTAGCATCTTCATCCGAGACTGCCAGGCTTGGGCAATCCTGCTCGGGGATCTAGAGGGAATCTGTTTTACATCTCTGTTTGTAGATAGCGGTGTCACCTCGCTCATGGAATTTCATTGAGGTTTGCTCGATTTATCAGCTGGTTTTAGCTGTGTCTAAAATGGATGGGTTTAATTGCTGCGGGGGGCAGCATGGGGGAGGTGGAGGGTACAAGAAAGGAGCTTCACTTACCAATTGGGTCCTGAGCATCAGGCACAGCTCCCTTCTTCCTCGCTGATTTGCTTCGTGCTGGTGCACCAAGGCCCTTTCCATCCCGGGGAGATGGCAGCTGGGTTTGTGATCCGTTGGCTGCTTTGAACTCGGCCCACAGACACAGCTGCTGGTGTGCAGGTTCCTGAGAAACGAGGCACATGGGACCAGACTTATTTCCCATAGACGAGTCGGCTAATGCTCAAAATGATGACTGACGTCTCAAAATTCCGTGTTTTTCAATCTGTCCTGGAGAAGGAGAGGTTATTTTAGAAGCTTCTCTTGTAGGGTGACGCTTAACTCCCAGTACAGCAGTAATTGCTTGTCTGGGAAGTGAAGTAAGTGCTTCCACCGCCTAATGAGCAGGGTTGGGTGGTTGTTGGGAGTTCTGGGAAGCAGAGAAGAACCACCTTGAGCTGATAACAAGCAGCCAACAAGGGGATGGTTTTGGTAACTACTAGTAGTTAACTCAGTAGGGTGGAAGGAAGGAGCTGGCCTGTGCTTAACGGCACATCTAAAGACTGCAGATGGCATCTATTTGAAGAGAGCATCTCAACTGCCATGTCAGTCCCACCACAGACTTGCTTTACAGTCTTCTATTTTTGCCCTCTTTTGTTGCAAACTGGCCAAAACCAGGCGTAGCGTGAGCTCAACATCTGCTCCCTGAGCTTTGTCGCTTCCTCTGAAGGACGTGCTACTGTCAGACCTCCCCGCGCGGAGTGACCTTTCGTCTGCACGGCACCTTCTGACAGCGAGGGGAAAGAGTTAACGCATACAAATGCTGGTGCTTCGTCAGTTCCTCCCGGCCAAAGCTGGGAAGCATTTGTTTATGTGGATGTCTTAGGATTGGGAACGTGCGAGAAGGGAGAAAAGAAACGGAGCAGCAGCACGGAAGAGCTGTAGAAGCTTGGAAGAGTCAGAAGTCCAAGTAGGCTCCTTTCCCCCACACCACTTTGGACCTCTTCCTTTTTTAGCTGCAGCTTTGTGTGAGTTGCTGCAGGAGCTACTGGGCTTCTTACTGGGTGCAGGAGTTCTAGATGTTCTGGAACAGGCTTTCTGGGTGCTTGAAGGAAACCCCGGAGAGGAAAAGACGCGGGTGTTGCATCAGCAAGCGTGGGGATGGTCCCCATGTGCACGCCTGTGGTCCTGGGGGCTGTCTGAAGCTCAGCGAGTTCCCCATCTCCTCTGGGGCACTTGCAGCTGAGTCAGCAGCCCTGGGTGGCGGTTCAGGAGGTCTGCTCAGACTCCCAGAGGCCTGGTCCTGTTCGCAGGTTAACGGGTGGTACTTGTGGTGTAGGTGCTGACTCCTGAGATCCTGCATGTTCCCTGAGGAGCCCCGGTTAGCAGGAGTTAGAAGTGGCGATGCCATCCGGGGGTCCTGCTGGCATTTGCTGCAGCATTTGGGGCCAAGATGCGATGTCACCTTCCCGCTCCTGACGTTTCTTACAAGGAACACGACCCTTTCTTATTTTTTCCACAGTTCAGATGGTGGCAACAGTGTGAAGAGGTTGAAACTCGATCCTGATCATGACGAAAAGAATCAAGGTATGTCGTGATTTCTGCTGCTGGGGAGCTGTCTGTCTGTCTGTCTGTCTCTCACCCGAACAGCAGCGAGCTCGGTGTTGGGCCTGACGCAGGATTTGCTTCTCCGCTCCCTCATTACCAGCAGTAGGAGCGGGAGCGGTCGGCGCTGGCAGCCTCCGTAGGGAACCTCTGCAGCTCGTCCTGCCTAAACCCTTCCTGACTAAGCTGCTCTTAAATCTCCGCAGGCAGAGATTGCGCACCCTCCTCAGGCAGTTTATGCTCACGCTTAAGTGGTTTTACCCTTAAAGAGTTTTACCCGGTAACTCACGGGAGTCTCCCTGGCTGCATTTCGAGCCTCGTGCTGTCGGCCTGGAGAACGGATCGTCCCTTCCCCGCAGCGCTGGTGGATTTCTGAACATCCGCCTTTAGCTTTTTCCTGCTATGAAGTGACCTCGCGCATCCCCAAACCAATTTGTTTCAGGAAATTCTGGGGAGCTAGAAGGAAAATGGAGTTGTGTTTGAGCCTTAGCTGTCAGGGCAGCGATTTGACTTGCTGTCAAGATCCTCTGACAGCAATCGGGTGAGCTGCAATTGTGTCATGACAACCCGAGGCGCTTCCCGGATCTCCTTCTGCTCAGGAAACTTTCAGAACGCTGGAAATAATTAATTAGCCGTGGAATCTGGGAGACGCTAACTAGCAGTACGATGGAATAAAACTTTTCCCCAACTCTGCAGCTCTATCGCAAAAACCCCCACTCAATTACACAGAGCAGAGCTGTTTATTCTTATTTAGTGGGTTTGGGACTTGACAAGCATCAAGCTGACAACGTTAGAATAAAAATCCGTAACGCCAGCACAGAGCTGGGCTTCAACTAGTGATGGGTTGGGGTGGAAAAAATCCCGAGGTAGCAAGTCCTTCCTGTCAGAACCGCTTCACGGCAACATCGGGCCGCCGCGTGCTGTAATTAAACCCCGCCATCACCCCGCGAGTGGCACGCGGCGGCCCCGGCGCCGATGAGGAGCCCTTTCCGGTGCCCGCGGCCTCGCCTGAGGTACCTCTCTTGCAGAAAAACCCTCCTGCGTTCCCCTGGGGAGCAGCTCGGTGGGAGGCTCCGCCGTCCACTGTCCCTCCGCGGCCGTCTGCATTGGGATCCTGCCCGGCCTGGGCGCCTACTCGGGAAGCAGCGATTCCGAGTCCAGCTCGGACAGCGAAGGCACCATCAACTCCACCGGGAAGATCGTCTCCTCTGTCTTTCGGAGCAACAGTTTCTTCGATGGCCCGTAACGAGATCCCTCCGCGTGCGATGTAGTGCAGAGTATCTTCCAAAGCCCCGACGGATGCTTGATGCGTCCTTCTGCCCCAAATATAATCTTTCTAGGTAACCTCTCAAGTTTAATACACTCAAAATAATTCATTGTACATATCTATTGGTTTGTTTTTTTTTTCCCCTCCCCCCAATTTTCCATTTCTGGGGTGCAGACTGAGCCTGGAGGAAAGGCCACCATCCTGAACCAGAAGACACCTTGTAACATGATGAAGGTCTGAGGGTAGTGAGGAGAGAGCTTTAACTTTTAAAATTCTTACGGAAAGGAAGAATTCTGTGATCTAAGGAGCTGAGACAAGACTAACAGGCAAAAACATACTTGAAGCAGTGAAGTCTTGTAGCAAGAGCCATGTGTTCTGTTTTAAAATGTCATTTTTATTCTGTATTTGGGAAATGGGGGCAGAACAAAAATGAAGCAGATGGTGAAGTGTAGATTGCCATGACACTGTCAAGAAGTTTTAGTGTTACATGATTAAAGACATTCTGAATGCATTTATTTTCTTCCTATCTCTGCTTCTGCCATTCATAATTGTCCCCGTTCCATTAAGCAGTTTCTGCTCTACCCAACCAGCCCCTTCCTCCAGCCGCCATCCAGCAGAAGTTCACGGCAGCCTCCTCCAAACGCAGAGATGGGTGGAAAGCTCTTGTTCCGAGCCAGCTCGGAGGAGCTGCGGTCGCCTGTTCTGCTCAAAGCTCCCGCCCCGGCGCTTGACAAGTCGTTCAGCGTCTCTGCAGCAGTGGCTGAGGAGCGCGAGTCCAGCGCGGGCGGGATTCCCCAGGTCGGCCAAACCTCTTTGTGCAGAAGCTGGAGAACTCCACCACTGGTGGTTGTTGGAGTTGTTTTGGATTGAAGAAACCTTATGTGGGCATGGTTGTGGGTGGTGTGGCCCCAGGGATGAGCAGGGAGTAGGGTGGGAAAGCTGAGAGCCCGTCCTTTTCACCTCTGTGTGCCAGCAGAGCTGATGGGAGGTCAATGGGTTGGAGCAGCTTGGCTCGACTGCTCAGAGGTGGAAGGGCTTCAACAGAGCCAAGGGCCGAGTCCTGCACTTGGGCCACAACAACCCCAGACAACTCTCCAGCCTTGGGGAAGAGCGGCTGCAAACTGCCTGGTGAAAAGGACCTGGGGGTGTTGGTCAACAGGCAGCTGGAGCTGAGCCAGCGTGTGTCCAGGTGGCCAAGAAGGCCACCAGCGTGCTGGCTTGGATCTGAAATAGTGTGTCCAGTAGAGAAGTCATTGTCCCACTGTGCTCGGCACTGGTGAGGCTGCAGCTTGAGCACTGGGTTCAGTTTTGGGCGCCGCAATCTGAGAGAGATTGAGGAGCTGGAGCAGGTCCAGAGAAGGGCAACCAAGCTGCTGAGGGGTCTCAAGAGTAAGTCTTACAAGGAGCGGCTGAGGGACCTGGGCTTGTTTAGTCTGAAGAAAAGGAGCCTCAGGGGAGACCGCCTCAATCGCTACAACTACCTGAAGGGAAGTTCTAGACAGGTGAGTGTTGGTCTCTTCTTCCAAGTCACGACTGACAGGACAAGAGAAAATGGTGTCAAGTTACACCAGAGGAGGTTTAGGCTGGACATTGGGAAAAACTCCTACATAAAAGGGATTATCAAAGACTGGCCCAGGCCACCCAGGGCAGCGGCTGAGTCGCCATCCCTGGACTTGTTTAAAAGCCACCTAGATGTGGTGCTGAGGGACATGGTTTAGAAGTGGGCCTGGTAGAGTTAGAGAACAGTTGGACTGGATGATCTTAAAGGTCTTTTCCAACCATATGTGTCTTTGACAGGCTCCCTCGCAGCAGGTAGAACCCTCTGAAGTGCAGGTGCTCCTGAGGAACGGCCAATAGGGTGGGTACCAAAGGGTGGTTACCTGAGCGTGGCACTGGGCAGAGAGCAGCTGGGATACAGGCCGTGAAACCTGAAGTCCTTTAGAAGGATCCAAGCTTGAGTGTTGAACTTTCCCAACGGAAACAAGGAGAGTTCTGCTCATGCCGAAGCTGTCCCTCACCAAACATCCCTTCTGTTTGTTTGCACAGCCCTATTCCACACTTGGATCCTTACAAACACTTTGTCATTCCTCCCTGGGTCTTCTGGGCTGCCTGGCACCTCTTGGGTTTGCTCCAGAGCTGCTCCTGCCTCTTCTCCAGCTACTGCAATTCTGGCGCTTTCAGGTGGAAAATAGCTCGACCTCTTGCTGCCTCCCTAAAGCTTCGCTTTTGATGGCTTTCATCACACTTGGCTATGGAGTGAAATGGAAGCGGCGCACACAAAATACGCCTCTGGTTCTTGAAAGCTGCAGTTGCAAGAGCCTTGAGTAGCTGAGTGAGGGCTGAAGATGTCCTCTGCTGGCTTTCAGCGGGGTCAGTGATCTCCCTGTAGAGCCAGAAGAGCCGGGCCCGGCTGTGAGCGCCCTGGGGCCGTTTTCCTGGGTGATATTTTGCACAACGCAGGGAGAGTAGCTGATTTAGTTTAGTGGGATTTGGCAGCCAGTGGTGGGCAGATGTGGTGGTGGTGGGAATGGTGGTGGTCCCCAGGAGCTGCGGGCGAGATCAGGAGGGGCTGCTGGTGGTGATGCTGGACCGGGCACGGCCAGGAGGAGATGGTACTGGGTGCGACAGGTGTGACAGCCCCCTGCTTTCCTCTCTTCCTAGAACAGGGCATTTGGAGAAGGCCTTGGAGTCATCTTGGCTCTTCTCATGGCCTGGCCCGTCTAAACAAACCGTGGAGCTGTCCCGGCTCCTGGCTCCAGCTGTTTGGTCCATGTATCTCCTTACAGCCAGAAGCCACTGACATTCCAGCGCTTCAGCTTGGACACGAGGAGTGCGAGGGATGGAGGATAAATCAGACTTTCTGGAGCTGCAGCTGCAGCTGCAGCAGTAACCTTGCCCCGGGGCCGGCACGCTGGAGAAGAAGGGCTGGCTCCAGCAGCTCTGTCACTCAGTGGTGGATTTAGATGGTTTTTGTTGGTTTTTTTACGATCGTTCTCTTTGGTGTGACCGTGCAGTGTGTGCTTCTTCCCCTCCCCAGGGGCAGCTTCATCAAGGGCTTGTTTTCTGTGCTAGTTAAAGCTTCAGCGAGGTGCTAAACCCCACGACAAACCCCTCGGAGGAGCAGAGGTTCCTGCAGCTGCGTGTGAGCTCTTTCGAGAAGAAACCCATGTTTCCAGAGCCCAGACGTCGAGCTGGAGGCCCAGCTGTGCGCAGCGTTATTTTTAAGCGAGCCACCCTTCAAAGGCTGCTTCTCCATGTGGAAGTGTCGGGGGGTGGTTGGGTTTTTCCCTCCCGAGGGCCTTTGCAAGGCAAATATTTGCCGGAGCGGTCCCACCTCTCCCGAGGGATGGGGCCTCGCCCAGCGCCGTGCTTGGAGCTGGGTTGGGGCATCGCCATCAGCTTTGGCCGAGCCAAGGGGCTGCGCGGGGCAGTGGGGACAACCACACATGAGGAACCAGGCTCTGCGTGGAGCCACCAACCTCCCACCACAAGCGCTTTTGCCAGCCAGGAGGAGGGAGGGCAGGTCTGCTTGGGTTTGGAGTAAGGCTGGTGGTGATCCCTATGTTCAACCTTCTACCTGCTTCCAGAGCCCTTCAGCTGGTTCACAGCAGAAGAAAGCGGCACTCAGTGCGGAAGGAAGCACCTTGCTGAGGAGCAGCTCAAAGGAGCTGCTGGAGGGCAGGAGCTCAGTCCCCAGCCCATCTTCCCCCAGGGAGCTTTTGCTACTCACACTGAAAATCTCCCAGAGCCAAAGCAGCAGTGAACCAGGAGAGGCCCGGTGCTGGTTTGTGGTGGGGTCGCAAGCACATGTGCACACACCAACCCCCTGCCCTCGGCTCGGGCAGGCGCTGGGAGCGGGGGCTGCCCACCCTAGAACATCCATTTCCACCTTCAGGGAAGGTGCCGATGCTGTTATCACTGAGCCTCTTGCACATGGTGGGATGTGGTCCCCAAAGCACTTGTGAGGACAGACGAGCCCATGCCAATATTGGGGAGCCAGAGGGGGCAATTCCTGCTGATGCTAGCATGGGGGTCCCTGCCAAAGTCCATGGCTTAGGGCTAATTCCCAGTCCAGAAGCACCACATACTTGTCAGGGTAAGAAGCCAAATAGTTGGAGATTTTTACTTCAATCCCTTTTTTTTTTTTTCTCTCTAATCAGCTCGCTGCTGGTTGAGTGGAGCCCCAGGATCTTCAGCCCGGTGCCAAAACCACATTGGAAACCAAAAGCTGACTCATTAGGTCAGAGAGGGAGAGGCAGGCTGCACTCCCCAGCTCTGCCTGGGGTCCAAAATAAACCCTAATGAAGCTTTTCCCAGCTCTCTGATGCTAACAGAGGGAAGCAGGGTGCTGTGGGCACCCATGGGGCCCCCAGCTCCGGCATCGGCTCCATGTAGGAGAAACAAGATTCCCAGCAATGGCAGGAGCACCCAATGAAGCCACACAAAACTGCAGGTTAATTCTCTGTCTGGGGACAACCAGGGCTGGGGATGCACAGCGGGGAAGTGGCTGTGACAAGGACCTCTCTAGGCTGGGGTTTTCTCTTTGCCTGGGGTACAGCGAGTTGTCCGTAGAAAGTTTCCAGGTTGCAAAGCCAGCAGGAAGCAGAGATACTCAGAATCGGGTGTTCTGTACACCCTGCCCAGTTCCAACAGAATCTAGAAGAGGAGTAGAAAGCACCCCAAAGATAACTAAACTCCCCCAATGTGCATCTGAAATTGCCAGCTATGTAGGGGAGGAGCGAGGCAAGCATTCCCTGAACTCTCAACCCTTCAGTGTCCCACACAAGCAGCACAGGAGAGGCAGCGGAGCACTCCAGACCCATCACCCTGCAAACCACCTTTCACAGGGCACAGAGCAAGATGCACAGAGATTTTGGGGTGAGGAGAGGGATCTCCCATTGGGATGGAGCTGGGAAGGAGGGAAGGCAGCTCCTGCTGCCCCAAGAGCCCCGGCACATCCATGGGCAGGCAAAAACAGGCACATCACAAGAACTGCAGGGGTGGCTCTTTGCTGCCAGCCTCAATGACCAGAAGAGCTTTGGCACTGAGATTTTCCACAGTTTTCATGCCCATCCATCATTGCACCAAATTCATGCCTGAGCAGGACAGACCCATGACCCCAGACTGTCCCACAGCACTAGCCCTGCTCTTGGGCAGTGTTTATTTTCCCACAACAGACAAACCACGAGTTAAATTCCAAAAAGCCTCTACCATTTCCAAGTCCCCCAGTCCCATCCGACCAGCACTTAAGTCTTGACAGAGCTTAAGTCCTCCAGAAAGCCAGCGGGACTTGGACACTGCTGAAGGTGTTACCCAACGGCATCTCATCTGGAGCGGCAGCACAGCCTTTCCCAGGGAGTTATCCCATCTATGCTGTGTGCAGCACCAGATAGGAGGAGAAAAATAAGATAAAAGGTTGACCTGAAAGTTCACTAGAAAAAAAAAAATAATTAAACAGCTCAGCGCACCACCTTCAAAAAACCCTAAACCTGTAAACTTCCCCCAAACGATCACATTTATTCACAGGAGTGTTTATAGAAACGAGGGATACTTCTAAGTGTCCGTGCAATGTGTTTTTAATGCAACAACAAGGGAAGAAGGGCTGAAATGCATTTGCAAGAAATGCTTCAACAGCTCCAAATAAATGAATTCCTAAAATTCCACGAACAAACGTAGGAAACCATTGCATTTGTTCAAGCGATTCAGTGCGAGCACCGTACCCAGCACGTGCACGCAACTTGATGCCGCAGTGTTTTACACGAGTCAGGGATGCTCTGAGCCCGCACCCCTCGCACCCAGCAGCTACAAAGCCTAATTAGCCCATCACAGCTAGGGCTAGTGAAATAAAAAGCTGCCACTCCCTCGCTGGATGCTGCCTATCTAGGAGCGACATTCCCAGGCTCTACGCCCCAGTTTGGCAGCTTGGGAAACCCCCAGCTTGGGAGACTGAGGTGATCCCAGACACAGGAATGAAAACCAGCCTGTGAGCACCTACAAATATCCTACGGTGAAACCATTTTGCCTGTGCCGAGGTAGTTTCCAGCCCTCCAGCCCTGAGCACCTCTGATTTTTTCCCCCCACTTCAGCAACACAACACTCATCGGACAGTTAATTCAATAATTCCCTCCCCCTGCAAGACCTACTACCCTTGTGAAAATAAAAAAATTCTCACCTTCCCCATCTTCATCACCCTGGGACATCCCCCCAAGCTGCACCTCTGGATCCCATTACCAGCCCAGGAAGCCCCAGGGGTCCTGCAGCCCCTGAGCCCCCCCAGTTTCACCCCAGGCCCCCTCCCCACAGTGGGTTCACCTCAGGATAAACCCCCACCACCACCCAGAGCAGAGATTTAACACAGCGATGCTAAAAAACTACCGGCCCGTTTCCATGGGTACACAAGGCACATGTTGCTATGTGATGTTCGGTCCGTTACCACGGCGACGGCAGGGATGTCACCACGCAGAGCTTATTAGTTGCCATGGCTATTAAAAGGCGCTTGTCCTCTGGGGACCTCCAAGGACCAGGGCCACCAGCTTCCCCTGCACCTCTCTCTGGGATGCCAGCAGCTCCCTGGGAGCCCAGTCCTCAAGGCCACCAGCCCCACGGAGAGTGGCATCACCCCCCACGCCACCACGCACCCCAGCCCATGGGGTGTCTTATCCATACATGGGCAGAGCATCCCAGCCATGGGGATTTATTGGTGAGGTTACAGTGACAGAGACCTCAACCCCTAGCACAGGAGGTGAGCACGCGGAAGGGCCCCGTCACCGTGTGCCCACTGAACCCTGTTACACCTCCCTTTAGCACAGTACAGAGGAGACATCTTGCCCCACTTTGGAGATGATGGTATGACCAAAACCACATGTCACTAGGCAAAACCACAACAGGACTCATCCCTTACAGACAAGGCAGCGCCACAAAAGAAACGTAAGAGCACCATCCATGCCGAGGTCCAGCGCACGACCCTAACTTGCTTTCATATGGGGAACCAAAGCTAAAACTCAGATCCTGAGGCTGGGGTTTATCTAGGATTAGACCCCTCACTTCACTGCAGGTGACAGCTTTTTGGTTTACCCCTGTGCGTGCTTTGTGGGGCTGCAGCCGTCCCAATAACGGGTGAGTCTGACCCTGAACCAGGTGCCAAGCAGAACAGGGTCCCATAGGACCACCCGAGAGCACAGAGCTGCTCACTTACTCGCTAAAGACCAGCACAGCAACCGCCCATGGGTTCATTTCACATCTCCATGACCAGATTTTCAGCCCTTCCCTCCCTCCCTCCTCCTTCTGCCTTCCTCAGCCTGCTGCAAACAGCCACACCACGCAGTACAGCCCGTCTGCTATTCCCAAAGCCCCTGCGGACATCTGGGCTGCCAGCACCAAGGACCTCCTGTGCAGGATCCAGCCCCCAGCATCATCCTGCACCCAAGTGCAGCTTCACACCATGTCTCAGATCACAGCCCTGGACACACCGCTCTGTCTGCTCCTCTATTGCATTCCAGGAGAGGAAACAGATGCAAGAAAGTCCTGGCTTTTATTTATTTTTATTCTTTCCCCCTTTAGACAGGCTCAGGCCCCTGCTGCAGAGTCCCTGCACTGCCCAGCCAGGACTGCACCTGAACCCATCTTTATGTGATTGCAAACGACTTCCCCAACAAGCTCAGAGGGGGTTTTTATGCGGCCATATAAACTCCTATGGAAAATACCTACACACTTTATTTAATAAAGGTGTTATTTTCTCATAATTTTGCTAGATTCTCTATGAAGGTTACAATTTTTCATTTAACTCCATTGGACAAAAAAAACCAAGCCCACAACTGAAAACCTATAGAAAGGTATATTACCCTCTAGTGGAAAATTAGATTCCTCCTACATGATACTATAGGATGATTTAAATATAACATATAGGAATAAAACATGTTATTAAATTGTATAGTATCTTTCTAGAAAGACCCACAGTATAGGATTCTAAAAATTACTCCCCAAACCTATTAAGTTTCAATCTAGCCCAGCTGGTTTCCTTTCTATTACACGCTGCAAGACTTTTCCTGAAGGGTTAGGGTTTTAATTGCGCCTTGAAACGCTGCTGCAATTGTGCTCCAAGAACAGCTCCAAATTCCTCTGGACACGACAAACCTGAGTGGGAAACCCCCAGCCCTGGGGTGGGATGGATGCAAGGACGGACACAGGGATGGACGCAACCGTGCTCTCTCCCATAGTCAAATACCACCTTTATTAGCAGAGGGGAGAGGGACTCAGCTGGGCCAAGGCTGGTCCCAGCCTCTTGACTGTATAGGCATAAAGCAATTCTGTATTTCAGCTTCATCAGTCCCACCCCTCTCCCAGCACTTGCTACCCCAAATATTGGGGGATTCAAATAGTTATCAGTCTTGGAACACTCATTCTCCTCCTCCTCTGCAAGAAAAATAAGGGTTAGGGATAAAAGTTGCCTTTAGCTGTTGCCATAGAGACTCTCCAGCTCGGCACAGAAACCCCAAATCTTGTCAAAAAAACGGAAGAATTTAAGATTTTAATCAGTGAGAACGCACGGGAGGCCAGCAGCATCGATGCACATCCTTGCCTTAACAGTCTCTGCTTTCAGATGCATTCACCCCTCGTTTAATAGCATTCTAAGAGCCGGTCGGGAGCAGGGATGGAAAGAGCGAAATGAAAGCAATGAGCACCCCGTTTGCTTTCGAGTATTTTCTCTCCCCACTGATGCAGCCGCTCACTGGTCGGGCTGATTTCTGGACCAATACCCCACCGGCCAAGCTGTTTGTGTTCCCGCTTCCTTCATCCGCTGCCAGAAAAAGAAAATAAAACTCAACAATACAAGCTAGGCAAAATATTTCCCAGAACCGCCGCTATTCCTCCCATAAACTTCACCTCGCAGCCAGTGCGGCCAGCAGCGGGGGGAGGAAAAATAAAAAGAAAATCCTAACTTCTAGCACCACGAGATGTTTTTGTGACCGTCTCAAAATTGCTCTTTTCTGCCGCATTGTCCACATTTCCTCCCGACCTGATCTTCTACCATGACCACAAATCAGCCACCATGGGATAAACTCACTGCTCCAGCATTTTCCCTGCTTGGCAGAGCCCTGGCTCCGGCCGTGGCTCCCGGCTAAGACAAACACACTTCGGGGGCTGCCCTTCCCCTCCAGCCCCAGCGGCACGCTGCGGTGTGCCGAGCTGGCCGGAGGATCCTATTTTACCACCGGTTTAAAACTTGTGGTGAGTTTGGGAGAGAATGGCATCTACCAGTGGCTCAGGGATGGGGCAGTGGTTTCACCAGGCAGCGGGATGCTGGGGATAACCAAAGCCACAGCGCTAGGGAAAAGCCTCCGGTGCCAAGAAGTGTTGTGTTTCATGCCTGAGGATACAAAGTTTGAGGAATACCAAAAACAAGGAACTTCAAAAAGGAGTGGTGTTGGCCCAGGGAATATTGTTCTATGAGCTCAGCCTCTTCGAAGCGATGGAAAAAATCACACGCTGACCCCGAAGGGGTGGTGGGAGGACTCGGTGTGCGGGGGCTGAGCCGAGAGACATGCCACCAGCATCCACCCAAGGGGCCCAGAAGGAGCCGGGGGGGACACGGGCACCCATGGCAGCACCCTGCAAGATGGGATGCACCCATGCACACCCCAGCACCCTGAGCTGCTCCACAGCCCCTAAGCTGGGGAAGGACCCAGAGCCAGGGGCCCCGGCAGGCTGCCGTAGAGGCAACTTGCCATCTGCTTGCAGCCTGGGCAAGCTGAGGTGTCTCTCCAAAATCTTCCACCATTACAGAGTCCCATCTACTCAGCTTCTCAGCCAGCCCCTCGCATTTACCTGCTGCTGCACACCCAGATGCCCACCAGGATGAAGGTCTATTCACTAATCCCATCCCTTCCAGGTCTGGGGGATGCAGGATGCATCCACACCACCATCAGCTCCTCCAGAAACCAACAAACGGAGCTGGGGACCCGGCTGGCAAGGAAAGTAATGGAGGGAGAGGGTGTGGATGGGGAATTAAAAGCTAAAGAGCCACTCCGCACTGGCTCATCTTTGGAAACAAGGTAACTTCAAGCTTAAAGGTCACTGGGAGAGGAGTTTTGTGACTCCTTTCCATGTCTTTGCTCTTCTTCCATTGCAAAAGCAGGTCTCACCACCGTGGCCTCTGCCCAGCCCATGCTGGGTACATGTGTATGCACATACACACTGGGTGCAACTCTACAACTGCCCTGGACCCCCCCCCCAGCTCTCTTGGGGCTGCTGCCAGGCTCAGGGCAAGGGCTCTGCTCAAGGCTCCTGCTCCACCTTCACACTAAACAAAAGCAGCCAGGCACCCACGGGTGCAGCCAAGCACCTGCACCGCCTTGAGCTATAGGCTTGAGGCAGAGGGCTCCATCTCCTGTCCCCAGATACAGGTTATGGACCACACCAAACTGGTCTCACTAGGATTGCCAAGCGCCCGGCGCTGCTGGCCCCCAGCCCTCCCCATCCCCCTGAGCAGCTCCCTCGCCTGCTTTCTCTCTTGCTGTGCCTGTGTGTGGGTGTATTTGGAAACGAGATCTTTCCAGCTGAACTGCAAAATGAAACGCAGAGATCACAACTCCTCGAATAGCTTCATCGCGCGCACACACACACCCCAACCTCCATCCTGCCCCCGATGCAAAACCCAGGGAATAGTAAAAGAAAAAAAAGCACCCAGAGGCGGAAAAATCCAGGTATTTGGCAGATGAAAGGAGGGGATTTGAAGGAGGAAAGGAGGAGGCACAGCAAAGCACTTTCAGATCATCCTTTTGTCCCCCAATTCACCTCCAGATCTGACCACCACTTGCCCAACTCTCTGTGCTCCCAGAGCCGGGACAACTCGGTTTCATGGGGCTATGAGAAAAGAGAAAACAAAACCCAGCAAAAAGCCAAGGCCAAAACCCAGCTGTGAGACTTGAACATCCGCTGCTAGAGGAGCCAGAGCCCATTCACTGAGACAAAGTGTCTCCACCCTCGCTGTGGGTACCCCGCGCTGGCCTTGGGCTCCTCCAAGGCTGTTCTCCAGCCTGGTAAAAGACAGGATTCCCCTGTGCTCCTGACACAAGCGGTTTCTTAAGAAGAAGGGGCTTTGATTTTCCCATGCCAAGGGAAACTGGGCAAAGGCTGGGTTGGGGCTCAGAGCACCGCTTGTCTGGCCTGTGGACTTCTCTGCTAACATCATCTGTGCTGGAGACCAGGGTCAACATGCACTGCCATAAGGAGAGTCATGTACAGAGTAATCCCTTACATGAAACAAAGCCCAAGAGGTAGGAAGGAAAGATCTGCCTTAGCTAGAAGAAGGACAGAATGCCACAGCTCAGCCCCCCAGGGATGTCCCATCGCTGGCTCCAGCCTCATGAGGGGACCACAACAGGTCAGCCTGGTGCACACTAACACCAAACCATGAATTTTCCGAGGTGCTGACCCCATGTGCACCCACATACATGTGAGTACAACAGGCCCAGGACACTGAGAAGCTCATTCATCCAAGCATGGGGCATGCTGAGCTGCAAAATGCCCTGTGCCAGCTCCACAGCCAGCGCTGCTGGGGTGCCCAGGGTCAGCATCACATCCACAGCTTCATTCCGACCAGAGCATCTGCATGACATCAAAGGCTGAAAGCAAAGATCTCACTCCTTTGCCCAGGCTCATGGATACCTGAATCTCTTGGCCAGGGCTATTGAGGGGCATGCTGAGACCCCCCCATCTTATCTCACCAAGCCATCCTCAACAGCCAAACAACTGCCTAATGTGTACAAAATCCTGTGCACAGGGGAAAAAGGGAGTGGATAAGTGTTCAAGGCTCCAGCTGTGATCCATCCCAACTCCAGCGCTACGGAGCTTCACCCCACACCTCTCCCCCAAGTCAGACCGGACTCCACACCCTCCAGTGCCAAGCCGGCCAGGGGATTGCAAACAATAAAACGATTTATGCAAGGCAGAGGCCTTCAAGATTTATGCTGTACGCTCGCAGTAAAGCGCAAACGCATTCCCCTCCACACGTGGCTGGGTCCTTTGTCAGAGGAATTTGGATTTTTGACCGCAGAAGTCAGGATGAGTCTCTGAAGGAGCATCAGAGACAGACCTGCACTGCGACCCTGAGCAGATTATGGTCTCAGGGGTATATCCCAAGACATATTTATGGTCCTCCAAAGAAAGATAAGTCAATAACCACATACAGTAGCAGTTACAAGTCAGATATTAATTTAATTCCTCTCCTCCCTGTCTGCCCAAATAAGCATTAATTCAATGGAGCATCAGTGCCACATTATTTATCATTCTTACTGGGGTTTCTGTTCTCTCGTGTTAAGGTAGAATTGCTACAGCCAGGCCATCTAGACGTGATGGTTCCTGAATTAAAGACGCTCTGCATCCAACACAGGCATGGGGACCGCCAGCCCGGACCCAAGTTTCATGCTATTAACAGCCAACGCCGACGCGGAGGAGGCTGGTTAAAGTGCAGCCCATTAAATGCACTTGAAAGCTTTACTCAATCTGCAGCAGAAGGAACATTTTATTCCTATGGACCCCAGGGCTGAGCGGGAGCAGAGACATTTGTTCCCTCCTGCAGGATGCAACCAAATGAGCCTGGGGGGCTGCGCTGCCTGCCCCACAAAAGACATCGCTCCTCATCCCCCCAAAGCCAGGTTCCTCCTAAGTCTAGTCTCAACCCAGATCTAAAAATGAACCCTATTCATGATTAACACCTATATTTGCATAGCGTGGCTGGCAGCTTAACACCAAATAAGCATTTCGGCAGAGGGAGTCGTGGGCATGGGGGCGAGCCCTGCCATCCAGAAGGGAGCTTCAGCCTCACCGTGGGTTAACGAGCACTTTCTAATTGAATTAACAAATCATTAACGAGTCTTGTTCACCATCTGGGCAGGGGAGGGCTCTACCTTGGGCTGCTCTTGCCGTCAGCACCCCGGGAGCGCAGCGGCAGTCAATAACGCCGTAGGAGTGAGTGCTAAACCTGACCTGATTAAGTTCTGAATCACAGGAAATCCTGAAGGCATCAACCCCGCTCGGGGCTGCCAAGATGGGTGAATCCCCGTGAATCCCCTTGCCCAGCTCTGCCGGCTGTGGGTTTGCCTTCAGCCCCAGGGTCAGGGAGCATCTCGAGGCTGGTTCGGTGGATGCACTGGGAGAAACCTCTTGGAAGAGACCCAAATTAGAGATAAATGTAAGGATGATTTGCATCAGGAACCCTGTAAGTGTGGAGCTAGTGTCTGGATTACAGTAAATAAATCTCCTTTTCTTTATAAGCTCACCTATGCCAAGCACCCAGCCCTCACCCATCACCTGCTTTAGCATTTTGTTCCCATTTCAGGCCCCTCCTGCCCTCACCCCTGGGATTCACATCCCGGCAGAGGCAGAGAGAAAGCTGGGAGGACAGACTGACAGAAAAATAACCAAACCACCAAACAACACCAGCCCTTCCGCCTAGGAAACACGTTAAAAATCCCAACCAAAACCACGTTTCAGGCACAGGAGCCAAACCAATAGACAATTTCCATCCACTTATGACTAAACGGTGAACTTCTGAGGGTTGAGTCACGGACACCTCCCAGTCCCATGCACGTGTGCATGGCCCCGGCTTGGGGCTCACACCGGGACCTGCCTGGCTGTGTCGCGCCTCCGGCACACCACGCTGCTCCTGGCACCCCAACAGCTCTTTTCCCGTAAGGCTGTAACCAGCGCCGTGGCAGTCAGCACCGGCATTGAGCCTCAAAGTTTCTCTCAGCAAATATTCAGGCTGAAAAATGTGCTTTTTCCATCTGCTCGAAGCCTCTTTGCCGGGGCTTTGGTAGGAAGCAGATGTGAGAGCATCCCAAAGCACAATCGGTTGTTACTCACTCCGTTATATAAAACCATGAGAATTTCCTCCTTTTCTTTTTTTCTTCATGTCTTAGCGCCAGGACAGATTCCTAGGTGAGAGGCCAAAGCTGGCGAAAGCCAAAGCCAAACAAACCCAGGCTGGGGGAAACCTCCGCGTGCATCACCGACCAAAGGGAATATTTCACATCTAGGTCGCTCAGCGGAGAGCCAAGGCGCCGGCGAAGGGAAAGCCACGATCTGGCCTCGTAACAAACCCAGAAACACTTAAGCCTCCTAATTAACTAGGAAATTCAACCCTCTCCAAACCACAGCAAAGCTTCAAAGCCCTCCCAACCTGACTCCGGATGCTCCTTCCCCAGTTCCCTGCGGACGGCCCCGCTCCCCCAAACCCTCCTCCCCATCCGCAGCGACCAGCAATGCTGCTGGAGGCAAAGGCTCCCCGGGGCTCCTCTTCCAAGGGGAAAGGATTTCATGATCCAACTGAAAAAGCCATTAGGGAGGTGCATTTTGGCCAAAGGTTTCACTCCCTTCCAGTGAAACAGTAGAAAAAGGCAAGCTGAGAGAGACCTGGGCAGGAAACTCGGGGCAATCAAAAGCCTCGTCTTTTCTGCACGGAAAAAAAGTGAATCAGAGTTTAAAGCAAAAAGAGGAGGGGGGGCAAAGAAAAGCATTTTTCAGCACGACGCCAAAACATCTGCAGGGGGTGTGGGGGCAGAAGAAAGCAGAAAATTTTCTATGCATCATAAAATCCTGGGCATTTCCAGACTGGCTCCAACACCCATTGCTACTGAACGGGGGAGAGCACAAAAGCCGATGGAGAGCAGCGAGCCTGCATGGATCAGCCAGGAGACACATTGGCCCCACGGATGAGCAGTGGCTGGGGTGGTCCAGCCCCATCCCAAATTACCACCGCTCCGGGTACGAGGGGCTGGCGGAGAGGCTGTGATCCCCTCCCAGCCACCCTGCCTTGGCTCCTGGCCCCAAATGAAAGGCAGGGCTCCAGAGACGGCCCCGCGTGGGAGCCCTTGTTCCGGATTTCCTACAAGGAGCCAAAGCAAAGCTGTCCCCGAGCAGAGCAGGGTCCCCGGGCAGGATGGGGCCACCCCTCCTGGCTGGGGCTCCCCACGCCGGGATGACATAACCATGAACTGCATGAGGCCGAGCCTTTTGTCTGCGCGCCGGGAGAGAGGGAGGGAAAGCAAGAAAGGAAGAAAGAA
>JAVSBS010023070.1:0-24256 GCA_033124195.1 Coracias cyanogaster
TAAGCATCAGGTGCCTTTTTCTGAGCTGGGGCTGATAACCTGAGCTGGGCATTGGCGGCAAGCGTAAATTATTTGCAACGGCCAACGCAGGCACTGCTCTCATGCAGCTCTTGTCTTGTGTCAGCTGGGAGGAGGAGTGGGGATATTTGCATGATGTTTTGAGTTGTGCTGAGACAATCTGCTGTTACACTGCTCCTTTGGATTTGTCAAGCTTAAGTTAAATGTATATAATTTTAACATCTCATGATTCTTTGGGGGCTGACTCATGTTTTTTTGGCCTGAATGAATCATAGCTCTTGAACTCCGTTGCTAAATTCATTATGCAACAATTACAGGTTTGGAAGTGCCACCCTACATGCACACAAACAAGCTGGCAGCAATTTCCCCCTCCTTTTCTCTCACTCTGTGCTGCCAAGAGACCTCCTGTGTGAGTGTGCGCACTAGGTCTGGCCTCTGTTCTGTAGGTTAGGGGGTGCTCAGGAAGCTATGTCTTGGATGCTTTGCCCTTGATCTGAAAGAAGGGATAGGAGTTGCAGGTTGGATATTTCTGGAATAGAAGAGAGAGGACAGCCTAGGAGGCAAGGCTGGAGAAGTGCAGCTTTGCTCATCAGTGCCAGTTGCCTTAATTCTGTCTCAGCTCCTCTATGTGACGTTATGGCATAGTCATGGCATCTCTAATAATCCATATGGGAAAACACCAACTATGAGGCATTGCTCTATGGTGGCTCTATGTGGCAATATTGGATGTTGGCAGCATGTCACAGGCATAAATTCTACTTGATAACTTGCTCAGCAACTCAAAGGTCAAATATTCATCTGAGAAGAAGGACCAAGGAAGGTATGAGCCCTGTGCTGGCTGAGAAGTGTCTAGTAATACCCGCCATTATTCTCTCTACTTTGTGGTGCTAAGCTGAGATCTGGGGATTTGTGTAGGACTTGGCTTTTTATTACTGAGACCCTGAGCAAGTGTTCATCTGGTATATGAAATTAAGAAGGGCTTTATACTGGGTGGGCTTTGCTCGCTGTCTTGCTTAACCCACTAAAGCAGCTACTGGGAGTCGTGCTGGAGATCTGTCACTGGGATGCAGTAGGGCCATCTCCACCATCTGCAGGATCAGGTCAGGTTTCTGGCTTTAAGATGCCCCTGCTACCTGTATTTGACTCTTGTTACCATAACGCTGATTTTTCTGCCATCTAAATAAAACTGCTTCTCAGAACAAAACTCATCTGAGGTGCATTCTGAATGGCAAAGTGGGTACTTGGGCCTGGGAAGCCCCCCTGAAAGTCCTGCTTGAGAGCAGCCATTTTTCCTAGCTGAGTTCTGGCCCTTAAATCTTGGTATCTTTGGGAAGAGTGTCTCCCCTGGGCAGGTCTGGCTGTTTGCACATTCAGACATGGCTGCACATCAACTCAGCAGAGAAGGATGGCTAAACCTTGTACTCATCGGTGGATGAGGCTTCTGTTGGTTCTCCTTGTCCTGTGGCAGCAGAACCCTAGTGCTTGTAATCCCAGAAATAGCAGAAGCAAAGTAAGAACTAGACTGATGAGGAGGAGGCCAGTACCAGAAATTTGTGTACTACATTCGTATCAAGTTAACCTAAAGTATCCCAAGTCATGTTTTCAAACTAAGAAGTGGTAAATATTTGAGGAAACTGAGTATCAGAGCAACTGTGTTGTCAGAGCAGCAAGTCTTCCAACGTACCATCTCTGACTGGCCAAGAGTAGATATGGAAAACACAGAAAGTAGGGCATGTATGGTGACGTGTGGGTTGGTAACTGTGCCTAAAAATAAGGTACTTTAGAAACAGAAAAACTGCCTTGCAAGCAAGGCAGTGGCAAGCTGCTCTGCGTGTCTCATTTAAGACTGAAAGGGGTGATGTTGGCACTGCAGAACGCTGTGCTGACGTTTTGTTAGCGTTTTGCTAGCAAAACATTTTGTTTCTGTTGGATGGTTTGCGCCTACGATAAGGCAAGTTCCTCTGGAGCTGTGCTTGGGCAGAGGTGGCAGTGAGAGGCAGTGGTGGGCTTTTCCTCACCCTGCTCCCTGTGCAGGGTTTCTGCTGACCTGCATTTTAAGAAGCCTTCGTCCTCTTAAAGTATTATGGTTCAACTTTCTAGGAGAGACGCTCATATTATTCCTGTGGGCTTCAAGGGAAAGAAACTTTGTTGCCCTGGAGTAACAGTATCTGGTGGTGCTGCTCTTTGCTGCCTTTAGGAATGGGCTGATAACGGTACATTATAGCAGCTATATTAATGCCGATTGTTGGCGAGCTGTGACCGACTGTGCTGAAGGTCTGTTAGATCAGCATCCTCAGGGCCCCCTTCTTGCATGCTGGTGGCTGACCTTGACCTGCAAAGGCTAGGTGGACAGGCAGATGAGTTTTATGGAATGAAGGGGTGACACGTGTGTGGTTTAGTAGCGGAATAAGTCATTGCAGAGTTCACCAAGGAATAAGGGCCTTGCCTTAGACAACAAATTCAGACTTTAGAGCCATATGGAGCAAAAAATCTTACACTGTAGCATGAATAACTCATTTTTCCCAAGTCTTTACTCTCCCAGAAGAGCCTGTGGGCACCCCACTGGTCCCTGCATGGCAGAGGCAGGTGGGCAACACCACCCTGCGTAGATGGTATACAGGATCTGATGGATGCAGCACGGGTCAGAGGGCACCTTTACGTACTATTGGGTTAAGATCTTTTCAGGATTATTGGAGTGGTTATAGATATGCTCGATAGTGCCCATAAGCATTAGAGATGAAAGCATTTTGTCAGCAATAATTAAATACAACTGCTACTTAAAAAGGATAAATCAGATTGTTGGGAAGAGCATCTTCTTTTAAATCTCCCATAAAATCAATATTCCTCCTGTCAGGTATGGAGCAAACGTTTGCAAATCCTGGCAGTCAGATCCAAGCCCACCACAAAGCACCAGAGCATCCCGACAGCAGCAATTCTTGCTAGTCTCTCAGAACCTCTCTTCATGCTGCGTTGGGCTGTTTGGCATGTTTGGCACTGGGCGATCTGAGTCGGGTGCTGGTTGTGCCCAGCTGGTGACATCTGTCCCATGGCCAGGGGCAAATGCCTAGTACTAGTGGGCTACATGGTATTTGCTCTTATGGTCTGGGGACCTGTCCTACCTTCTGCATGAGCTGAAGCATCCCACTGGACCTGGATCACTGTATGCTATGGTCTAGGTGTCCAGCTTGGAAGTAGTTATTTTCTCTTGGTGTCAACATTGGTATAGGAAAGTCCAGCATGGATGTGCAGGGACAATTCTTCTCTTCCATACCACCATCATCTTGCAGTGATGATGAAAAATAGAGGAATGTGGGGAACAGGTAGGATGCAGCTCTTGCTGCCTGCTCTTGCTGTCACTTCTGCACGATGTGGCTCTAGTGACAACCCAGGTATCCTTGGCAAAGGCACATCCCCGTCAATAGCTGGGAGCTTGCAAAAGCCCTGCCACTGAAACATCCCTTGTTGGCACATTTTGAGGTGCCTAGGAGCTGCAAATGGAAAATCCAGGCACTTATCTACCTTGTTGCTGTGCCAGGATAGGGCTGTTCCCAGGATTTTAATTTTTTTTTTTTTTTCCATGGGCCATAATGTGTGTAAGCAGCTTTAAACAATGGAAGGATTTCTGTTAAAAAGGCTGAGGTGTGGGTGAATAGGGCTTTAATTCGTATCTTAAGGGAAGGGTGTGGGCTCTTGTAATGGTGTTTTTGAGATTCTGTTGGAAATTATCTTTGGGGTTTTTTTTTCCATGTCTTACTTTAAAGCCAGTTTTAGGGAAGGACTTGTTGTTGTTTTTCAAAGTACAGCTCTCTAAATGTGTAGTTTAACACGTCAGGAAGGGGGATGCAGTTTTGAAAGACTCCACACATCTATCTGTTGCGGGGCTGATAAAAAATGGAAACATTAACCAGAAAAGAAAAAAACAAAACAAAACCAAAGGAGGTAATATCACTGTCACAGATGCATCAGGCCTTTTTTCCTGCAGGTGTCTGTGTTGCAATCCTCACAAATAATGTGCTGTGGAAAGAATAAATGGAGAGCCAAATCGGAGACTTATGCCCTCAATTAATTTTTGTTCCACATAATCGGAGCTGCTGCATGCCTTTCCTTCAATATTTAACTGCCTGGCTCAGAAGATGAGGCTGCTCTTGTGAGAGAGAAGTTGAGATGTGGTTCATGTTTGCACAGAAATCCCGTTCTGATCTTTGTTTTCCTGCCTCAGGGCAGGGATCCTGCTGTTTCTCAGATGCGAGAGATAAATTTTGTTAGCAGATACTTTTCTTTGGGAGAGCAAAGGGGAGAGGGGAATGGTGTGTGATGAATTCTTGAAGGAATAAAATCTCCTTGTCTTCAAGCATCATCTTCTCTAGAGTCTTGCAGTGCTGCCTCAAGCTTGTCTGAGCTGTCTTGGGTACAGTCTCGGGAGCAGAGGGTAGAGCTTTGCTTGTAGTTTGAAGTACACAGTCCTTGTCAAAGGAAAAAATGAATTGGTACAATTAGAATGTGCTCTGCAGCTTTACAGGCTGTGGATTAATTTTCTCTATTGTGCTAGGTTAGATGGGGACGGTTTGTTTTGGTGTGCATTTTGAAATTGAGCCCTGAACTTCATTTCTGATTTTTAACTCAATTCAAAATCACAGTTAGATTTTCAAGTTCAAACTGAACCGTCCGTCTCCCTTCTCTGCCTGGCAAGCTGATGGCCAAGAGCCCAGGGTGTCTGTTTTTTACCGATTCAGGAGCAGGACGCAAACCTGAAGTTTCACCTTTGGAAAGGAAAAGGGAGCCGAGCAGTTTCTGCAGCTCCAGGGCACCCTCGAAGGTTCACCCAGTGCCTGGTCCAGAGCTTTGCCTCAACCCTGGTTCTGCAAGAGCCTGTGCTGCCCATGGGTGTGGAGGGAGAGCTGGCGGGAACAGAGCTTGGCTGCCTCACCTTGGGACCCTGGTTGGCAAGTAGGATTTTAGGGAATAAAAACGGAGAGTAAGGAAAAAATCCCAAACTTGTAGCAAACAGAGAAACCCTCCACATAAAAGTTCTGGATTTGAAAAACTACCTGGGCAAGGACAGTTCAATGCAGAAAAGTGGCAGCCTTGGGAGAGCTGTGTGGAGCAGACACAGAAAAGAGCATTTGCTCTATGGACCATCTAGATGAAGGTTTTCTAAAACACCTCCCAAGTCCTGCTGCCTTGCATGGGGAATTGTGCTTAAGGAGCAGCTTTGCCCAAGACCCAGGCGAAGGGAAGCAAGCACTGAGTTGGTCTCATTTTAATGCTCTGTCTTGCTCCTAAATCATGCGGGTAAGCCATGCTTGGGCTCATGTCCTAAAGCAAAGCCCTTTGTGACTGCGGCTGTGCCCAATGAACCCAAAGACCCAGCTCTCCAGCTATGGATGGGAGCTTACAGCCAGAGTATATACGCCTGGGGACCACCACCAGATCAGTTTTGCTCATCACTGAGGTGCCACTGGAAAGAGCAGCATGTTTCCAATCATGCTGATGTGGGGGAGGACTGCTTGGCACAGAAGGTTTTGTGTTTTTTTTTTTTAAGGAAGCCCACGTGGAGATATGGATAGGAGAAAGAATGTATATTGTGCTGTGTTGAGTGCTTGCAGGAAATATATAGTGAAAATACTGAGGGGCTTTCCTCAAACAACTGCCAATGTTGTTAGGAGTGGAACAGTTGGGAGGAGAAAAGAATGAGGCACTTAAAATTTTCTATTGCCAACATTGGCCCCAAAGAGATTTTTTTCGACTTGCTGTTTCTCTTCTTGCTTGTATTTCATTCCCACTGCTGGGAAGGAGCTTGTTGAAGATGGAGAGATTATCTGGAACTAGAGATAAAGCAGCCAAACCAAAATGTTTTTAATTCTCTGGGAAAGAATTTAGCTTTAAATTTTGAGCTTTCCATTAAACTACAAAAATAACTTATGTTGATGCACCTTCACCACCAAACTTACCTTGGCATCGAGCAGCAATGAAACCTCCTTTGCTGCAGACAGGTAAAACCTTATCTTCACTTTAAGAGGGTAATTGGGGCACAGATTAAGTTACTTACTTTGCATACAAGAAACCTGTGGGAAAGCCAAGAATCTCTCCCGAAACTCCCGATTTCTGATGAGATCTCTCACCTAGAAGACTTCTGTATCTGCTTTTCCTCACCAGCACTCCAGGGCACACTGTACGAGCTGTGTTCCCTGAGAGGTCTTGGCTAAAATATGTATCTATTTTCTTTTCTCCTTTATAAAAGTGATATTTCCTGCCACTTTCCCCTTAGTTCCTGCAGGAGGAACCACTTGTTTGGAAGTGCTGAGCATCTGCTGCTTAAAATGTAGAAGCAGCATTATAAGTGAGTGAGGGAGCTGTTTGCATCTACGGTACCAGTGAAATTAAATAATGCAGAAACAATTTTCATAATTTTCACTGCTCTGTGTGGTTAACCTGCGGGCGCTGTGGGGCTCATGGCACGGTGCATGGAGAATCACATGGTGCGTGCAAGAAGTATTTGCTACCAGGAGCTACAGCCAAAGATGTTTGAGTAGCACCAAGGGATGAGTCATGTTTTGCCAGTACCTCATGGCTGGAGCACAGGACTAGAAATAGAATCACAGAATGATAGAATGGTTGGATTGGAAGGGTCCTTTAAAGCTCATCTACCGCAACCCCCCTGTATGGAGCAGGGACATCTGCAACTAGAGCAGGTTGCTCAGAACCCTGTCCAACCTGGCCTTGAATATTTCCAGGGATGGGGCATCAACCACCTCTCTCGGCAACCTGGGCCAGGGTCTTACCACCCTCAGTGTCTAAAATTTCTTCCTTCTCTCTAGTTGGAATCTCCCCTCTTTTAGTTTAAAATCATCACCCCTTGTCCTGTTGCAACAGGCACTGCTAAGAAGTCTGTCCCCAGCTTTCGTATAGGCTCCCTTAATAATAAATAATGATCCTGAGGTGGTGGTGTAGCTCTTGCAGCAAGTTTGCTGCCTGAAATCAGGCAAGTGACCTTGTTCTGTATTCATCTGTTCATCAGTGGATGTTCTTGAAGGATTTGTTGTATAGTATTTTGAAAGTACTGGCTTAGGTGTATGTCAAGCTGTTGTTCAGTGTGCTGCCTTGAGCTGCGTTCAGGGTGCACGTGTAACCAGCAGCAGGTTTCTGACTTCAGCTTTGCTGTCAGTGCTGACATCCCAGAGGAGATGGTGGTCAGTGCCCACCTGTGTTGCAATCACCTCACAGAGATCCAGCCAAGACAGATGGTACAACCTGTCTGGCAGGGTGTGATATTAGAGAAATAAAAACTTCAGTTTCAGAAAAGAAAGGAAGCCCTTCAGGAGGCTGGAAACATTGTGTTTTGACTTGCTTATGACTACAGCCTTTCACCACGGGCGTTCTGGGCTTTGTAGGAAATGTGATTGTCCTGTGGCATTCCATGCAAAAACAAGTGGTTTGGGGCTGTCATACCTTTGAGGGGTAGGCATGACTCGTGTGACTTGAACTCCACTTCCCAGTTTGCCGTATGTTTGCTCTTGGTCTCTTACCCTCTGTCTATCTTCGTCTTGAAGACCCAGTGGCTGAGTCCCCTGTTACAGGTGTGTAAGGCTGTAATGGTTTGAATAGTTGGGTGGTAGGGCTTGATGCAGTTACCGTGTTGATGATGCTCTAATGAGATGTTTTTCCAAAAGGCAGGAGGTGAGAGAAGCACTTATAATAAGGAAAGAAACTCTGGTTCTTGACTATAGTTGTTTTAGCATGAAAGACTCTCTTGTCTTCATTCACCCCGTACTAATTAAAAAAAAAACCAAAAAAACAAAAACAAAAACAAAAAAACCAAAACCAAAAACCAGAAAAACCCAACCACTATAAACCCCAAGAGCTTTTGATCCCGAACAGCATCCCTGTTCCCATCAGCAGGCCAGAAGAGGGGTTTGGTTTCCTATCTTCCCAAAGGTATTGCAGATTGTTGCAGGGAGTAGCTGGCGTGACAGTGGTGGGGTGGGGAGCGCCTTGGCAGGGCCAGCACCAGTAAGTGCTTGGCAGTGACACAGTTTAGGAAATGACTTGTAGCGAGTTCCTCTGGGGGGGGCAGGAGGGAGACACTGCTGCCCTTCTCATCCCTACTCTCGGCTGTGGGGAGGGAGGGAATGGACCTCTGCTCTTTGTGTATGCTTGGCTCTGTGGCACATCCATGCTCGGGGCAGCCTCCTGTGTCCCTTGCCTTGTTCTCACTTGGCGACAGGTGAGCTCCTGTGCCTTTCTTTCCCTGCTGCTTGTGCCTGTCCCTCAATATGTCACTTCCTCCTCTTGGTTGCTTTCTGGCTGTCTCTAGATGGTGTTATGGCTGCTGGGCTGCCAATGAGTTCTTCCCCTCATCAGAGAGCAAGTAATGAAGAGCTGCTCCACTGCTTCCTCCAGACCTTGGGGAGGTCCTGGCCGAGAGCAGAAACAGCAATAAAGAACACACATCCTTGGCCACTTTGTATTGCCAAGCAGTGACAATCCTGAAAGAGGAGCCTGTGAATTCTTCACCGCTGCTTGTTTCTGGAGGATGGGTTCAGCAAAGGGCTACAATGAGCTGGTGAGCTAGCGTTTCATGGGGCAGGTATAGCACAGATTGGCCTTGGCCCTTGGAGGAAGCAGAAGGGGTAAATTTGGCAATTCCTCACCTTGCCATGGTGCAGGAGCTGATTCTTAATGAAAGAAATCAGGCAGCCACCTTCTCTGTAGGCTGCTTATGCGCTCGGATCCCTGCTAGAGACTTTCATGCTTGGTTTCCAATTCCAGCTGAGAGATTAGCTTGGGGTGAGGAGGAGAGGGCTATTTCTGTCGCTCTTCATGTCACCGACTTGACTTTGCTGTGAACACAGACGCTTCACCTAATCAGCTAGGCCCAGTCTTGCAGATGCCTCTGCACAAGCAATCCAGTGAATGAGAATTATCATCTTGGTTTCAGACCTGGCTGCTCACATACCTGGGTCTTGAATTTTCTTTGCTTCAGAGATGCGCAGCTTAGAAGAATTCTCTAGTTGCTGAACTATTTCATTTCAAAATGTCCTATTAAAGGGTTGTTCTTCCATGGTTTGTTTTTGTTTTTTGAAGTGGAATAAACCCAAAGTCAATTGATGACACTTAAGTGAAGGACTCTTGTAAGTGTTTGTGTTCTGCTTTGGTGTCGTGCTGTGCTTTAAGTAATGCCTTGGGGAGATGTGACAGAGGATTTGAAGGTCTTAGCTCCAGCTTCATCATCTAGTGGGGAGAAGGCCCTCCAGCATCACTCAGCCATGTGGCTGTTTTAAAGGATCCAGCTTCAACTGCAGCATATCATGGCAAAGTGTCTGCAAGCTGAATGCTCTGTAGGAAGGTCAAGGTGGGCAGCTCTGAGTGTGCTGGAACAGAAAAATACGCACAGCTGGTTCTCTGCTGTGTGAGGTGCAAGAGTCAACCTCTAGAAGTGATGTGGGAAGAAGCATGTGGACAGGAGACGAAGGACCCCTCCAGACAGGGCTGGTGGCACAGGGTGGGCAGCTTTTTGCAACCACTGACTCAGTAAACTCTCACTTCACAGAATCACCATCTCTTCTTGTATTGCAAGTGAACAACCACAAGTTCCTTTTGAGCTTAGTGAGACAAATCTTGTACTAAGGTGAGAAAAAATGTACAGGAAATGCAAACTTTTTTTAAAAAAAACATTGTCTACCAACACTTGTATGCCTTTTGTGGGGACTGATTTCTGACACAGCTGAGTGGGTCTTTCCCTGCCACAGCACTCAGAGGACAGCAATGGCATGAGCACAGTACAATAGCGAGCATCTCACCTTCCTTTTGCCCCAAACTAGAGTCACCTGTTGTCCCCACGGGGCTGGGGTTTGCATGTGGTTGGCAGGACGTGCTTAGCACAGCAGCAGGCAGATCTGCTGAGCTCATGGAAATGTGGCTCAGTTGAACACAAGGAAGGGCACTTTTTTTCTCTTTTTCTTTAAATAAAACAGAAACCAAAATGTGATGCCTTGCAAACCACAGACACCCACACAGCCAGCTCCTGTGACTCTTTGCAGGTAAACAAATGCTGAGGCCTGAAACTGTGCTATAGTTAGACTGACCGGTTTGTGCAATCAGAAGTCAATGTGCCATTTTTTTGGTACAGGGAGAAAACTAGGTCATCAGAAAACAGGCAGCTGGAGTGATGGAGCCAGTCCTTTTGAGGCTCTGGTGTCCATGGAGAGTGCTAGGGGATTTGTACCTGAGTCTGGGAGAAGTTGAGCTGTGTCCATTTCAGGAAGACTTCCCAGGGTGACCTCTGTGCTCCTTTAGAGCTTCATTTGCTGGTTGGTTTGAGGAGATGCTGGTATCTGGTACTTCCAGATGTCTCTTCGTGCTCAGAATTGTCCCCTCTCCATTTCGTTCCCCTATGTAGGCCACTGAGATCACCCTTTTGTTCTGTTGTGGGAACAGAGGAGCTGCTGAAGGATGAGGTGCATGCAGGAAAGCTGAAACACGGGCAAGCCAAGCAAGCCACACTTCTCCTCATGTGTCAATGTCCTGTTGCTCTTTCCAAGGTGCAGTCCTAACACCTCCAAGAAAGATTTCAGCTTTTTTGGTGTAACCAGGGAGACACCAAAATAAAGTTTCTTTACATTAATAAACTGCAGAATTAGGTCCTCATTTCTACTTTAGGTGTGTTTTGGAAAATATTTGTTCATCTTGCAGCAAACAATGGCCGAAGCGGCCTGGAAAGGAGCAGGGTGGGAGTGCCATGTGTGGTATGCCGAGAGGCATTTCCTGCCCTTATCGCCCCTCCTTCGAGGTATTGTAAACTGGGCTTCAGATGTGCAGCCTGTGTTACTTGAGCGGAGATTGCCAAAAAAGATAACCTTCCCAGGAACGCCTGCAAGGGGCAGGAGCTGTGAGTTCACTAGAGGTGGCGGAGAGCTTTCCACCCAACGGCCTGTGCTTGGGAAACGCATCTGCCCTGAAATAAAAGCTTTTTGGAAAGTGGGCTGAATTTGCGGTGCTTTTTTTCAGTTGGGTTTCTAGGGGCTGTGGTGAGTCCTGGCTCATGGGGGCTGTGGGCAGGAGTTGGGTCACAGAGCTCTCAAGCCATGAAGGAGCTGTGACATGCATTCCAGTTGCATGCTGAAGTTGTGAGTTGATATTCTCCATCTCGGGCAAGTGTTTGAATTTCTAGGTAGTATCTCTCTTATGAAAAGCTTTGCAAGGATTTGGATTTATCCCTATGTGGAACAAAACCTTTTTTTTTTTTTCAATTTTAAGTTTCTGGGGGATAGAACAGGGCTTTTTCTGTTCAGGCCTATCCTGAAACCCTCAAAGTAAGGTTTGCAGATGCTGCTGAAGCTGCCCTTGGCCTTCTGTTGGCCATTTACTGGATAAAACAACTGCCTGGGACCTGCCTGTGTGCTCTGGCTGAGTTTGTTTGTTTTCAGTTCTCAAACCAATTATCTCGTGGCGGAAATGGTGTGCCTCGCTGTCAGTCTGCCGAGATATTTATAGGTAAGGTCAAACCTCTGTGGAAGTTCTGTAGCAATGCTTGGAGGGAGTTGATGTCTCAACCTTGTGAAATTCACTGGGACGTGGTGGATGTGCTACATGGCACAGATGTTTCACTGAAGCTCCTCCAAGTCATGCCTCCTCAATTGGGCTGCTTCGCCCTCTGAAAAGGGATGAATGATGGCTTTTCCTGGCTTGGCTGGATGGAGTAAGGTTTGGTAACCTCACCATGTCTCCCTCCTGGGTCTAGCTACCTATCTTCTGCTGCTATTTTTCCCCTGCATGCTTTGCATCCCTTGCTTATGAGACTGTTGCTTCATCTCTTTTGGAGCAGGGTAGTTGAGCAAGGAACAGCTTCAGCTGCCCTGTTGAGTCTTTCTCAGGTGCTTATGAAGACTTGAGCTTTGCACAGTCTCCCTTCTCCATCAACTCGTTGTTGTTTTGTTTTGTTTTTCTCCTCAAAGCTGGCTGAACCACAAGAGCTCTCATCTCATATGTGGTTATTTGCAGCCTACCTCCATTTGGCACGCTTACCTTGTTGGTCGATGTGCTTTGCTTGGGTCTATTTGGAAAGGAGTCATTCAATTTTCTCGTGATGATATTGGCTTTATTTCAAATGCACCTTTCCCTGTGGGACCGCTCCCTAAATCTAGGACGTGTTTCCTCTTTCTGTGCAGCAGATGATTGGGTGGCTGCCCATGGGTCTACTGGTTGATCGCTCTGCAGATAGCGCTGCTCAGAGGTCTCTGATGTTGTGGTCACACCAAGAGTCTGGGGCTGTGATTTAACTGCTCTTTTTGCTGTGCTTGTGGAGCCAGTACAGCAAAACCAGAATGAGCTAGTGTGTGGTGAAAAAAAAACAAAACAAAGGAAGAGAGAAATGAACACAAACTGCATGTTTTTAAGTAGCTGAGGTGATTTAAGTGTTGGTAATGCCACCCTGGGAGCCACATACTAACTGTCTGCCCTAAGCTAGGGCTGGGGTGAGAAGGGGCCAAAGGATGAAGTAGAAGAGCACAGATGATGCTCCTGGTGGGTAGAGCTCCTCTGGGAAAGCCTGCCTGGCCTTGGAGCACTGGATGGGTAGCTTCGTGCATCTCTGGGTTACTTGTGCTTGGATGGCCTTCTCTGGTGTCTGCCCTGGGCTCCACCACTGCAGTCTTGGTCCCCTCTGCTCTGTGTTTTGCTGCTCAGAGTGAAATGCTTCAGGAAGGTGGCTGCTCGTGTGCCTCAGTGCAGTACAGTCCTGGCTGTGGTGTTGGGGACACTGTAACAATGGGTGATGGTTACACGGGAAGAAGCCAGCTGGAGGGAAGGATGCATCATCTCAGTGCCTGAATGTCTGTCTGAGGAATGATACTAGATGATCTTTAAGGTCTCTTCCAACGTAAACAACTCTATGATTCTATGATTCTTGCTCATTAAGACTTTCTTCAGCTAATAAGAGAGGGCTGCCTTGGACTGTAGACATGAATGAATTGCATGCTAAAACTCTGCTTAATCAAGAGGGTTTTCCTTGGGTGTTTGGAGTGAGTGAAGGGTGGAATCACAAAGGCCGGTGAGAATAACCAAGCACTTAGAGTGCAATTAAGTGAGCTGCTTTTTACAATGGTAGGTGCTGCCTATCACATTTTCCAGCAGGCTGGTCTTAGTTGCTTGTCTGCACAGGATGGTGAGACTTGATCCCTCACACTTTCCTCCTCATTTCAGGTTTCCACCATATTCTCATCGGAGTCTGCAATGGGCCCTTCCCAGCTTGGCCTTAAGATGCTGGTATAGCAGCAGGTGGCTGCGATCCAGAGGACCTGTGGTGGAACATTGCTTCCTGCTGGGGCATCCTTCACCCCCTCTCTCTTGGCAGAAATGATGGATGCCCATGTGGACCTCCTGACAGAGCTGCAGCTGCTGGATAAGGTGCCCACGCTGGAGAGGCTGCGGGCTGCTCAGAAGCGGAGAGCCCAGCAGCTGAAAAAATGGGCACAATATGAGAAAGAGATGCAGCACAAGAAGCGGAAGCATGAAAAGAAGAGAAATGCTGTTAACCGAAAGAAAGTGTCTTTTGAAGCCAGTGTCGCTCTGCTGGAGGCTTCTCTGAGGAACGACTTGGAGGAAGGTACAGCACTTGTCAGGCAATTTTGTTGGCTGTGTGTGAGGTCCATGTAGTGCTGCAGTGTGGAGAGGCATCTGTGTTGACACCCAGGGACTGGGTTACCCTTGACATGGTGTTGGTCTCTAGAGTGTTGCCATCTTTGACATAGTTAAAGGGTCCTCAAAGCACTGGGTGACACCAGTGTTACCTGGTTTGACATCAGGAGTGGGTGTGTGAATGCCAGGATAGGGCAGGAGTTATGACCGAGATCTGAGGAAAGGATGGCAGCTTTCATCTCTCTCCTTTTCACACTTTCTACTTACAGAAGGTGTGAAACACTGCCTTCTGGGTGTGCCTCTTCTAGTGGTTTTATAGAAGTATGTTGCAGAGATTTACATGTCATTGTAAATCTCTTCAGCTTCCTTGCTTGGGGAGAAGGATTGGGAGCTACTTGGCTGTATGAATTCTTTCCCTATTCAGAATGCTGAAAAGCACAGCTTTGCTCAGTGCATCCTATGGAAGAGAACTGCAAATTGTTCAGAAATTGGCTTAATTGCATCATTTCTGAGTGGATCAAAGAGCTTTGCTTTTGCTTCAAAATATGAAGGGAGGGAAAAGAAAAATATGTCTAAAAGTCAATCCCTGTTAGCCCCAGCAGAGCATAGGGGAGAAACCTGTAAGCTCTGGGGGGCTTCTCTGCAGGGAAGTGAAAACATTTCTTGGAGAAGACCTGGAGCAGCAGGGCTGCTGTCCTGCCAGGTAGTGAAATGGGTGTGATCTTCCTGATCCCTTGACATGGCAGAGACAAGGGAGATGTTTAGGAAACCTGGCCAGTTGAGTTGCACGTCTGCTAGTGAACGTTGCTGTAGTTTCCAGCATCTTTTGCAAGAAGCAGTATATACTTGCTTGGTATGTAGGTGGAAGGCAAGGACCTCGTCTTGTGAGGAATCTCCAAAGTCATGTCCCTGTTCCTGAGAAGGCTTTTTGTGCACCATAACTTGTCCTTGTGTGCGTGTTTTGCACCCCTTTGGGAATGGAGTACTTTGCGGAAGAGTGCTGCCTGCCAGGGTGCTGTTACCGGCGTCTGCCAGGTCCTGCTGTGTCTGTGGTTTCACATGCATTTGTAGCCTCTCTGGGAGAGCAGACCTGTGATAATACCCTGGAAAAACTGCAGGCTTTTATTTGTTTCTTCCTTGCTTTAAAGGTTTAACTGTTGCTTGCAGCTCTTTGCTCTGGTGAACCTGTGCTTCTCACTCTGAGCTGTTGTAGCTTTCTAGGAGAGCCCCGACAGTGAAGCCAACTAGAGCCCTACTGTGAAATTGTGTCTGCTGGCATTGCCTGACAGATTTTTGATTTCTATCATCTCTGCCTGTGCTGGCAGATACTTGGCAGGGTATGGCTTTGGGTTTTGTACCCAGCTGCCCACCTACAGATTACAGGTCACAGCATTGATGCTGACAGTGCCTCTGCTCAGTGCTTGGGCTGGAGGATGCGGTGGGGCCAACGCATCTGCAACGGGTCCAACCTTGTAGTTTTGCTTTCTGCACTTTCTGGCTTTGGAGGAAAGCTCCTTCACTGTCTGCCTTACAATTGCTTTCTCATTTTGTGAGAGATGCACAAATCCTGGAAGTGTTTGCAGACATGGCATTGGTGGAGGGTGGTTGTGCACACTGATGGCAGTGAACAGTCCCCTGGCACAACTTGACACTGTTTCCTATTGTCCTATCACTTCTTCCTTGGGAGAAGAGACTGACCCCCACCTGACTCCAACCTCCTTTCAGGGAGTTGTTGAGAGCGAGAAGGTCTCCCCTGAGCCCCGTTTTTCTCCAGGCTGAACAACCCCAGGTCCCTCAGCTGCTCCTCACCAGACTTGTGCTGTAGACCCTTCCTCAGCTTCATTGCCCTTCTCTGGACACGCTCCAGCGCCTCAATGTCCTTCATGGAATGAGTGGCCCAAAACTGAACACAGTATTCAAGGTGTGGCCTCACCAGTGCTGAATACAGGGGGATGATATCCCTAATGCCACAGACATTTCCCCTGTGTAGCTGAATTTTTTCAGATGCCTGCGGTTTTAAAATTTTATTTTTGTGGTCATTTAAAGTCCTAAAAATAGCACGTGGCCAAGTTCTGTCCCTGCTCTGCCCTCTCTGTGTTGTGGGACCCAGTATAAAGGAGAGGAGGGAACATAGTCAAACCCAGATGCCAAACTGTGAAAATTCCTTATCGAGTGCCCGAGGCCAAAGAGAGGGAATTCATGGGCTTTTGGAGGTCCCAGGTGACTATTTTGATGTATGAATCATCTTTTGTTTCCATGTGGGAAGTGGAGGGGGAGGTGAAATATAAATTATTAAGAAGTTAGTGAGGATGGTTAGAGAGCTGGGGGTGCAGCTGGCACGTGTCACCTCCCAGCTACCTCCAAGCAGTGTGCCATTGCCATTCTTCATCACTTCTCTGTACTTCTGTACTTGTTTTTTACATTCCCACTGCTGAAGTGGCAGAGGGGGTGGTAGTAGGCATTGTGCATTGAAATCAGGGATAAGAAAGCGGAGTTGGATAGTGTTGGCTCTTTGTCTGGAAGGTGTCTTGAGCTGTGCTGTAACCTTCTGATGGAGGTGATGGGTTGATGGGGTGGGGTCAGTGGGCGCCAAACACTGCCCTGCTCTTCAGGGAGCAGGGTCTGAGGACCTGGACATGCTCACTTCACCATCCTTTGCCTGTGACTTGCCTGGGTGTAACTGAAAGAGCAGCATTTGTTTTGCTCAGCTCCGGTGCGCCCACAGGTGTCTGCAGCACTTTCCCTCATCCCCATTTCCTTCTGCCATTGATGGCATGGCCACTGGGCTGAGCCACCCCAGCTTCCCACCCAGCCTGTCGCCTCTCTGGCTCTGCAAATGTGACAGCCTCAGAGAAGAGGAATTCTTTGCTAGTTTCGTCTATGGCCGATGGGTCCTGGGTGACTGGGCGCGTTGCAGAATTGCTGTATTTCAGTGTAGCGCTGAAGCAAGTCTGAAGGCAAGGGCTCCTAGCCCTGGTGTGGGCAGGAGCTGCAAAGGGATGATAGCTCCTGCCTGCTTGTTCTTTGCATCTTCTGCAACAGATCTGTCAAAATATCCCGGGTTTAACAAACACACTGCTTTTAAAAGCTCTGTTGGACACCTGCTGACAGAACCAGGGTAAAGAGCACATCCCACATGTGCTGGTGGCAGATGTGAGCAGACAGTAACGCTGGGGAGAAGTAGGTGATGGGCAGTGACCTTAGACTGAGGGCAGTGGTCTCTCTGGGCTGCAGTGTGCTGGCCAGGGCCTTTGTTTTGGAAAGCTGAAATAACTACAGACTGTTCATGGGTGAGCACTGAGGTGAGAGCAGAGCACTCCCAGTTGCCACGCTGGACCCGTTCCACTCTCCCCTGTGGACAAGGTGGCGAGGGCATCACTCACAGTCACTGGTTTAAGTGGAAATATGTTCAAGCCCTTGCCCAGCTCTAGGCACAATCTGAGATGGTTGCAGGAGTATTGTGCAAAGGGGAGGACACTCCGTGCAATGCTTACAGGGAGCAGCAGTGTTATATACAACCTCTGGGCTGCTCTAATGGCTGCGATGAAGATATGCTTTATAATGCAGTAAAGCAATGCTTTATAAACTGCCATACTAAGAACAAAGAAATTGGGCAGGCTGCTGAGGGCTGTGGCCCTTGGAGACCTTCCTGCAAGGTGATGGACTGAAGCCATGGGGAGGAGGCTGGTCCCACCATTCCCAGGGTGACACCTTGTCCCTGAAAGTAGCCCCGGCTGTAGGGCTGTCATGTCCAGGTCTTTCTGCATCACTGAGCTCCTCCAAAAGCAGCCCCAGAGTGTGGGGAGAGGAGCTGGTGATCTGTAAATCGACAAAAGAGATCCCAGCGGTGAGTAGAGTGGCCGCCTGTACGGACAAGCGGCATTTGCTGGCTGGAAGGCCCTTTGCACACTCAGCTCGTTTGCAGGGGGAGCTCCCACTTGAATGGCAGAGTCTGGAGGTGTTCACGTTAGCTGGGGGGTGAGCTGTGCTCCCTTCAGCCAGCCAACAGAGAAATAAAGCCCCCGCAGGACCGATTCACCTTCCAGCAGTGCTGGAGGTGCCCTGGTTTCTCCTGCTCCACGCAGGCACCCTCTTGCCCCACCGGCCATCGCTCAAGGAAGCATCGCTGCAAAGTCCTTCAGCTCCCACCTTCTGGCACTTCGTCCTGCAAGCAAAACTTTGTCAGAGCCAGAGCATTGCATAAACCAGCGCTTCTGCAGTAGCTTAACCATGCAGATCCTTACGGCTGGTGAGCCAGACAGTGAATGAAAGCTCAGGTTTGATGACCTTGGGCTTGGCACCCAGCAAAATGGTTCCTCTTGGCAGAGCAGTGGGCACAAGCTTGGGGCTTGCTGGGTCCTATGCTGGTGTGGAGATGATTTCAACCAGGAGGGTATAAGTATTGCACAGCTTATTCATGTGAATACATCCCCCACACTTCTGTTCACATTGACCCTTAAATCTCCTGCAAATGTGCGGTAATGACGAGCGTGTAAAACCCTTTTAGGAGCCATCCCCAGGCAGCTCCTACTGTGTTCCCTTTGCACCTTTCTGGAATAAAACCAACCTTGTCATTCGCAAAGGCACTTTAAAAAGAGGCCCTAATTAGTGTCTATAAATTGCTTTCTTTAACCTTTCCAAGTTGATGTGATCTGTTCCCTTGTTACTAAAAACCTTTTATGAGGTGCCTTAATTTTCCACCCACATTATTAGTCTCATGAAGCTTTTTACATGGGGTTCCTGTGTCCAAGTCTGTGAGCAAGTGCATTTATCTGTCTGAGAAGATTTTTCTCCTGGGTTTTGTGCCCTTTCAAGAGCTCTGAAAAAAAAAAAAGGCTTTTATCACTAGCAGCCTGAGCATATATCTGGGTATTTGGGAATGACTTGAGTCAGAAATGAAAGTTTCTGTTCAATGACAGAGGTGTTTCTTTAGTTTTAAACTCCAGAGCTGTGGAAATGAGAGCTGTCCTCTTTGGGAGGCTGCACGTGGGAGCCCTTGGCAAAGATGGGGTTTGTTAATTTTGTTAATGGTGGTTGGTATGTCTTCCAAAAGCAGATTCACATATTTTGCCACATTTAACTTGGCTTTTTCGTGCAATCTGGATGCAATGCCAACATGGGGTGGCTTGCATATGGCAGCTAACTAGACGGCATCTGGGAGCATGAGGAATATTGAATATGCAACATTCTCTGTTGTCATAACAAGCAAATAATATATATTTTTTTTTTTCCCCCTGACTTCCTGGAACTTCTATCAAGTGGGAAAATTATTTGTTTCCATGAGAGCTTGAAATACCTACTCTTCTGTTTGGAAATCAATGCTGAAAGTCCATCTGAGGTTTTCCTGGGGTGAGGCCCTCTTCAAATCCAGATGCAATGTAAACATTTGCTTAAAGAAAGGGTTTGAAACAAAAAAAGTTTGATCAGAAATACTTTATTATTATTTTTTAAATAAAATGAGAAATTTCCTTAAGTTCAGAATGCGTTTTCTAAAATGTGACACCAGCTGTTGTAGAAAAGCTGTGGTTTCAGCAATCTGAATTTCTTATTCCCTCTCAGAAGAATGGGGTGTCTGTTCTTGGCGCACTGGCTGTTGTGTGCACTGAGCATTCTTCGCTTGCTGTTTCAAGACATGCAAGCTGGAAACAGACCATTTCCGTACCTGCAGACCAGAAATTCTGCATCTCCTGAGTTTCTGGATTCACAGCAAGGCTTGCAGCAGAAGCAGTTTCCCTCCTGCGCCCTGCACAATGAGCAACCGCTTGTCTTGACTAAAGCAATAAGTGAAAACCCCCATGTTCTGACTGTCCTTGCAGTGATTGTAAGGATCCTGGCTGGAACTTTTTTGATCAAAATTTAAGCACCACCACCCCCAGCATGTTGCAGGCCCAGGTACCCACCCGCAGCCTCTGAGGGCACATTTTTCTGCCTACACCTTGTTTTGGCAAAGTGCATGTTCTCGGCTTGCGTGATGGAAATGGGTTCGTTTCACATCATTTTAGTTTATGGCTTTTAGATGTGTGCCAGCTTCCATTTCTGATACCACTAAAGATATTTCTTATGTATCTTGTAATAGTATTAGAAGTTAACAAATGAACATTGGATTCCAAGTACTTGTCCCTCCAGTAAGGATAGTCTGTTTGGATTCAAGGCATTTAAAATCAAACAGGGATTGGCCAATGACTGTTGCCAATCCCAGATTTTTTTTCTTAATAGACGTGGCTTATATCACTTAACTGGCTTCTAAAATTTAGCTGTGACGTGTTTTGGAGGGGAAACTCGGAACCAGTGTCTCCCTCATTGTGTGTACTCCTGAAAACAAACGGGACTTTTCGTTGCTTTATTAGTATTGTTGATGGTTGCTTCTTAGTGCAGCCATGAGTAAGGAGCATTCCTGTTCAGAGGGAGATTTGGGCAATGAGGAGTCAAGGTTAAAACTCTCTGGGTTGTGCATGCAAGGTGCAGTAGGTAGGATATGTAAGGTCACCATCTGCTCTGCAAACCCTGCCTGGCCAAATCACAGTGGGGAGAGCTCAGGATGCAGTAGCCACCTTCACCAGCAACGTCACCACCTTTGTCAGCCAAAGGCAGATTATCAATGGGTCCTTAATTCAACCAGGTGCCCAGGGATGTTTGTGCGTACAACCAAGTGCTAAATAGCTTGCGTTTAACCTTTCCCTTCCCTGTCCTGGCTGCTCAGCTTCCAATAACGTGAAGGCAGCCTTGGATGGCTGCTTATTTTCTGGTATCAGGCTGCCAAGTGTCAGAGCCAGAACTTCCCAGTCTGATAAGTCTTGCTGACCTATTGGTGGCTTTTTCTAGCCAGTAGCTTCCCATCTTTGTTGTTCCTGTGATGATTTTCCCAAGAGGATCACTGTCTGCTATCTACATGGAGAGGAGGGGAACCAAGGCATGGAAGTGCAGTGATGGCCATGGATATGGATTGGATCAGGCATTGACAGCAGCACGCCTGGCTGCCTTCTTGGTGGGATAATGATGTGGAAGGGCTGATGCTACAGCCCAGCCAGCTCCTCATTCCAAGGGACTGTGACATGGGGTTTCTTGCAGGCAACATATTTCTTGGCTGCCTGGCTGCCTTCCAGGTATGTGCTGTTTCCTATGCTCCAATTAACTGTGTGTTTTGTCCCACTCCAATAACAAGGAACCAGAGAGCATAAATAGCAGCTCAGGTGGGGACCTCCGCTATCTTATGCGTAATAAGCAGCAGCAACCCAGAGTGGTGGTCTGTTGTATCTAATCCAAAAGGACAGAAGACATGAGCCTGGTTACTCCCTAGAGCTTGCTGGTACCTGGCATTTTTCAGCATCATTCTGTTTTCAAGTGTATTTTGTCAAAAAAAAGAAAACAAAACAACCCACAACCAAAACCAGAGCTCTGCAGTCAAGTATCCAACTCTGCTTTGCAAATTTAATGTTGACAGAGGAATGAATATTTTTGGAGGCAAAGCCTTCTTGCAGGGCTGAACCTCACACAGCTGCTTTACACTGATGCAGTTACAGTGCTTGGATATAGTTTCTGGACAGAAGGAACTTGGCTGTAAGCTATGGCTGCAGGCTCTGCTTTCTGCCCCTTCTTCTGGTCAAGGAGAACTTGAAAAGTGGCTTATTTTTTTTTTTTTTTCCAGATTTAAATTCCTGCCTTTCTGGATTTGGGCCAGCTCAGCTGGTGTAGATTTCTTCCTCCTAGAATCATGGAAAATAGAGGTTGAGAGGGCTTCAGGAGGTCATGTAATCCACCTCCTGCCCCAAGGCAGGATCAACTGTACCTAAAATGCTTGCTAATGAGGTTGGAGTTAGGTATCTTAGTGTGTTTATAGGTATCTCCATAACATAAGAGCACATATACCTGTGCAAGTGGCCCTGCCTCTTGTTCAGTTCTGGATATTTTTCTTACTTGCTTGTATTTATCCTCCTTTATTTTGCTTTGCATCCCATCCTTACGCTTATTGACTGCTAGTTTTCCTACTTCCGTGAAGAATGCTCTAATTCTTTCTCTAATAGCAGTTGCTATGGCAGCTGCTTCAGGCAGTGCCTCATAACCTCGTGCAGAGCTGCTTTTACATACACTTTCATGGCTTGTTTTTTTTGTCTGGAGCCTGGCCAGATCTTTGGGAATCCTTATCACCCATTGCAAATGTTTTGACAAAAAGTAAAAGAAAAAAAATACCAGGTTCTGGCACAACTTTTAAAAATGTCTCCTGAGACTTGCCTACCTTCTAACCCATCACCCAAAGGGTGCTAAATAGGCCAGGAAGCAAACTGTTTAATTCTGCCTGCTGATGCCATTGTAATCAAGAGCCAAGATGCAATCAAGCACCCTGCACTCCTTTTAATTCGGGGAACAAGAGCCCATGTGCAGCTACTAGCAAGCGGATGCAGCTTCCGCTGAGGTCCCTGCAATTTGCAACGGCTTGCTACTGAATTTGGCCTCTGGCTTCCCCCGATAGCGTGAGGCAGACTGGTTGTAAATATTACTCATGTAGGAAACTGGCTGTAGTTGCCCTGGTGTTTCTCATGCTCTATACATTTTATAACCGTTTGCAGCATCTGTCACTTTGGCCAAGGATTTCAGGCTAGATCTCAATTCCCTTTTTCCTGGTGGTCTCATCTGCTCTGCTGGGCTTTGCTTTCCAAGGGGCACTGAGGAGTGATCCCTGCCTTGAGTATAACAGCACCAGGTTCTGAATTGCAATGGGAAACTTCCAAAGTCTCATTTATTTTTGTATGTCATTACCTGGGCTGACAAGAGAAATCCTATTAGTTTGTTGTTTTTTTTTTTTTAAAAAAAAAAGCCAACACCCACGCTCCAAAAAAACCCCAGCCACCCACCAAACAACAAAAAAACCCCACTTTTTTTTTTTTCTCCAAGGACTACTGCTGTAGGTTCCCCTGTGTAAAGGGGTGGCTAGTACAGGAATTAACCTGAAGCTTGCTCTCAAGCCACTCTCATTGGTTGCCCCAGCCATGTTTTAACCCAGTTGGCAGTAGATGGTTTCTGCAGTAGAGAAGAGTTATCTGCACACAGCTTGTATTTTGTCTGGCGTTCCACCTAAATCTGTATGGAAACAGCCACATTTTGAGTGGGTGGGGGAGATTCTGGCACCTTTGAAGTATTTCCACTCTGGTCTGATTCAGAGCAGCAAAGGTTGGAGATCAAGTGCTGATACTTGCACAGTTCTGGTTGAAATGATAAGGCTTGAACATAGTGAGACACCATGGCTTGGTGTATTTAAAGTCTTTCAAATTATCCAACCTGAAGGATTCTCTGTTAAAACCATCTATTCCAATAAAAGCAAAATTTTACCAGTGGAGTATTATTGAATGAAAACTATGACATCCTTGTAGAGGAATGGAGCAGCTCTGCTGTGCTGAGGTTTCACTGCTTGCAGGACATCTAATGGTCTGCATGGTGGCTTGGGGCAAGGAAGTTGCATGGAAATCTGTACCAGTTCTCAGCCCCTTTGAGTTGGAAAGGAGCAATGACTGCAGTAGAGGAGAGCCGTTTGACTTGTATTAAGGATGTGGAGAGAAGAGCACTTTTTGCATCTGTCTACCAACCTTGGGTTCAATCCTCATGTGTTGTCGGAGGAGACAGGTGAGATCCCAACTCAGGTGCTGTGATTAACCATCTGGAGTGTCTGTCAGCCCTACACAGGGACTAGGACCTAACTTAGAAACCTGAGGCTGGACAACATGCGGTTCTCCCATGGAGTGAGAGTTTCAACCTACTTTTAGAAGCTTAGACTCTTTCTGTGATACTTGAACTTTTCAGACCTGGTTTATTTTTTCACTTCAGATCCTGTCAACTTATCTTTAATTAGCAAGGCTAGAGCAGGGCTCTGTGGGAACTTAAATGGGACTCTTTCTTTAATTAAAATTTTGGTTTGGTAGCCCTAAATAGCAGGTATTAGAGCCAGAGCTCCAGCAAAGGAGGACAATCCCTGTAGATCTGCAGTGACACCCTCCTGGCTGAGGGCTGTTGATCACAGGGTTTTGTTTCCTCCTAAAGCTGGTGCTGTCAAAACGATGCAAATCCTGAACATAATATGAAGTTCCAGTCTAGGCTGTAACCAGTCAACTTCCAACTAGCTGCTGGATGCTCTGCCAAAAACAACGTATCTGGGTTGGTAGGTGATAGCGGGTCACAGAGAGATGCTGCAGGTCCATTTTGCTTTTATTAGATGGGCCACTGAGTTTAAAATTTCATCTTAAAGGGCACCTAAGGATTCCTTCTGTGCTTTCGTAGCAAATTTATTCTTCCATAAATTTAATCATGTGGTTGTGAAATAGCTATGGACAAGCTGCTGCTTTTCCCTCTGCCCCAAATCCCTCTCATCTGTGGCAATATTCTGTCGCTCTTCAGAGGAAGGAAAACTGTCTTTTAAGTACTGGTCAGCACTGAACCTGTAGTGTGAATTCAAGATCGGGGTCATCATTGTGTTGTGTCACTCAGTGCTCTGAGATTTCCCCTGTAACAGGAATGTTTGCGGCGTTGATCTTGACCACTTGTCCTAAGGGGAGCAAGAGAACAGGAAGTATTTCTTGCTTCACTTCCATTCAAAGATTCCTAGAAATTAGGAAGT
>JAVSBS010023071.1:0-19784 GCA_033124195.1 Coracias cyanogaster
CGCGCTCCCGCCCGCGGCGGCCGCGGCTCCGGGCGGGCGGGCTGCGCTGGCTGTCGGCCCGCGTAATTCAATGATGGGCGCTAAGTGAAAGGCCCCGGGCTCACCGGGGCGCTGCCGAGATAGCGATGGCTGGCGGCACGGAGCGCCCTCGCTCGCTGCCTTGGTTTCGGGGCTCTCCGGGGGCGGGAGAAGTGGGCTCCGCCGAGATCCCGCGAAATAAGCCCCTGACAGAGGCCGCGGCGCGGGGTTTCCTGAGCAGACGTCACGGCCGTGGCCGCAAGCTCGGCGGAGCCGTGTTAACGGGTGCACAGCTTCTGCCACAGCCATGCAGCGACAGCAGGCCCGTGGGTCGGAGCCGTTAGCAAACACACCTCCTGCTGTCCCTGTTCTCCTTCCCGCGTTTCCTTTCAAAAAACAGCTGCTGGGACGGAAGCATGAGGTGATGTTCCACCACTAGGCTCTGACACAGCTGCTGCGGGTCATGTTTAGCTTGGCCAGTTTTCCTTCACGTGTTGGTCCTGAAAACAATGTGCCCCATAGTTAAAATTTCTTTGCTAACTTCATTTTCTCCTTCCTGTTCTCATTACATTTTATAAGCCTTAATTTCTACAACACTTGCACACCGACTGTTTCCCATTTATGGGCAAAATGCTTTAAATACTTGGGTCTTCATCTAGTATTAAAGCTGTTGGATGATGTGTAGATAACACGTTAATAGCAAAAATGACTTTAGAATTTGAATTTGAAATGTTTTGTTGAGTCTTTAAGAACATTATCAATTCAGGACATAATACCTTGTGACAGAGACATTCCTCCCCTGAAAGAGAAAGGAGGAAATATGAAATCTGAGATTAAGATAACCTCAGTTTACTTTGGCAGAGAGGAACAGACTGGATCTCCAGCTAATTAGTGCTGATGCCATCACACCTTATAATGGTTTTACTGTGAGTCTTTCTATTTGCATATGTATAAGATAGATACACGTGTTCTACACCGCAGTCTTTACACTTAGGTTATACATATTTGCGCTCCACCACAAAGTAATTTTCTAATTCTTGTTTCTGTTTAGAAATTACAAAAACAGTGAGATCAGCCAAGCCGTATCTCCCACTCTGGCACCAGCTATCAGACACTCATTTGCAAACATACAAAACTGTAATTCATAATAACTTAGAATCATTACAGCAACATGTGCAATTCTGTTTCCTCTGTTTCTACCGCCGGTGACAAGCGCACTTAGCAGATCTCATTTGTTACATGTGATACCGACAGACTGGAAATGGCTTTTATTCGTGGAGCCGCATTACTGCACTAAGTAACATGAGAGACTCTGAGTATTATAAACATCCTGGCTGAGGGAGCATGGGCAGACTAACCAGAGGGCAATGTGCTCGAGATCAGTTTTGAGCAGGAAATTTCATTGACAGCTGTCAAGTTTGAATTGTGAGGTACAATTTACTGGAGAAAATTGCTAATTCTGTATGCTACAGGCATGCCTGCAGTGCCACAAGTGACAGAGGCAGAAGGGATCACTCCCCAGCCCTAGTTCCCCCCAAAGCAACTAACTTAAAGACCATTTTGGGAACCTGTAGATCAAGCCAGGGTGTCAGGAGGGTTTGACTAATTTACCATGTCTCCTCACTCACTGATACTCTGTTCAGGGAGCTGCACAAGGATTGTGTGGGGTCCTCTGACAGACCATAACATAAACAAAATAATTCAGCTTCTGCAGTGCTAATTTGCTTTTGTTTTAGAGGCAAGAGCAAACAGGGCCAGATTGGCCTCTAAAAAAGGGACAGGAGACAGACCCAGCACAAAGCAATAATAACAGCATGTTCTGCAACCAGAAGGAATGTGGGATAATGACTACAAGGAACCATCAAGGAAAGCGTCAGGAGCCTGAGGCCACATTACGTGTCTCCAGCAGCCATGGGAGAGCAGCCTGGAGCCTCCACTTGAACTGACTGCACAGCCCCACAGAGCACAGGGCTGCTCTCTCCCACCAGATACACTGAAGCCCTTTGAAACCAACACCAACGAAGTACCTGGTTCCAAAATCAGCCTCTGGACACCTTAGGGAAAGAGACTGCTTTGGGAAGAATCTCAGAGGAGAACATTCCCCTCTGCATCCCCCACAGCTCAGAACTGTGTCACAGATGCAAAATTTTGTATTTAAGAAGATGAAATTGCCAACCAAAAGAAGAAATTAATCCAAAGAGGCCTTTGCAGGTCACTCAAATGCTGATTTGGTTCTTTTACTTCATTTCACAAGCCAATAGTTGCAGTGCCAAGTTACCACTAGGAATACTTAAGAACTGATGAATCCTCCTTAAAGACCAATTCAAATAAGCATCCAAGGTCCTGAACTATTCCAGACTAGAACTTCTCCTATCAGGCAACCAGCTGCTTAGCGCAGGGCCTGCTTTCCCCTACAATCACAATCAAGAAAAGGCTCACTGTTTTCCACCAGCAACATGTGAGCAGTGCAGCCATTGAAGTCTCCCTCCCAGTGTCACCTGGTGAAATCCCTCCGATGAAATCCCAAACCACATCCACCACCTTCTCCAGAAGCTCCATATGCTTGAGAGTCCCAGCATAGAGGATGAATGGCATGAGGGATTTAAGTCTTTCCTAGATGAAAGAGGAAAATAAGACAAGCCAAGACAGAGGTCAGCTTGGCAGCACTTTCTGAGTACATGACTTTGAATAAGAGAAAAGCTCCTTTGGGAACTCAGCTTTACAAAATTCAACCTCCTCCCTTTATATTGCGTCTTTTATATATTCCCTTTCTGTTTTTCACATAAATAGGCATTAATCCTCGTCCCTGCTTCTGTTGGCTACCATTCATGTGCCACCAGCAGCAGCATGCCTGCAAAACTGACCAAATTAAGTGAAAACCTCAGGCTGCTGGTGCCCCTGATTTAAGCAACAAGCCCTAGAAAAGTGGTTTGCATGAGAAGTAATTCCTTCATCTGGTAGCTTTGATGATTATCATGAATTCCTCACCCTTCTATAAACTTGCCTGGCATGCTGGCAACTCACCGCCGTTTCCCCCAAATGTTTGTATGTAACCCTCCCACCTCTATCAAACACCAACAGTGTTAATGCAGTATTCTCTGCTTGTTTGAACCCTTCCACCAACACGCACCTCTGAAAAGAAAAATTAGGCAAAAATAGAAATGGGTAACAGCAGCAATGTGGAAATCCATTCTACATTTACCTCTATAGTTAAGGCATCACAGCCAGCAGCCCTGTCCTGGGGAAACCCGCATTCTTTAAGGAGCTGAGGATTTGCATACTGCTGGATTTGCATGTGCACACTGGCATTTGCCGGTACTGCCACCTAAGATGCTGATTTCACTAGTAAGGAAAGGTTAGTACTGCAACATCACAGTCATTTCAAATTGTTGCCAAAAGCAACGTTCGTGCACCATATACATTTGTTTTTTGCACCTTGCAACTATGATCCAGCTGGGAATTTCTCATTTGGAAGTGAGATGAAAGCATCAGGAGTGTTTAAAGCATCTTTGGAGGAATATTAATCAGAGTAGTAGTTTGTTGTTGCAGTTAACTGCTCAGCAAGCCAAAAAGCAACTTTCTTTTTCCAATTATTTTGCTAGCATATTGGATATGACACACACAAGCTAATTCTACTGAATTACCTCGATTTGTGTTGATTATTGCCTTTAAGAAATAACTAAGGTTTAAGCTAGCATGGTTATGGTTAACATAAAGCCCGGGGGGCAGGGAACATAATATGATTCTATGCAATTTCTTTGGCTTCCCACTTCTGAGGCTGGCCATGAATTTCCTGAATCAAGTAGCCATTTCAGGAGCTAAGACTATGCAGAGCCCAAAGCCTGGCTCCTTCCCTCGCCACTCCCCTGTGACAGACAGGCTGTCGAGCAGGTTCCCACAGGTGAATAACTCCCAGAGAGTTTAATCCTCTGTAACTGGGCCAGTTCAAAGAGGTGGCTGGAGGCCTGCGCGCTACACCCCTGCTCACTTTCAGCAGCAATTTGCACGTCCCCAGTGAAACTCAGTTACCTGCAAACTAGAGGAGGGGAGCTGCGTTCAAGAGATGCTCAGTGATACCTGTCACATAAAACAAATAGGAAACAAGGCTAGTGTCTGCTTCACATGCGCATGTGGTAGATCATGCAAGTGCCACCAACCTGCATCCCCCCCAGATACAGGATGTGATAAGAGACACATTTTAAGAGGCCCAGAAAGTGAAGCATTTCCTGCCGTGCTCATCAGTTTACTTTTTTTTTTTTTTTTCCCCGTTTAAAAACAACCCGCCCTCTCCCAAACGAGCTGCGCTCCTGCTCCTCTCAATCAATAGGACGATTTGCATTTATCCTCCTGGAGGCATCGCTGCTAAGACCTGGGCCAGAGCGATCCAATCGATAGGGGGAAGCTGGAGCAAGGCTGGAAAAGAAGCAGTAGAGAGATTCCCCCAGGGAGAAATGCAAAACACTGGAGAAAGGCAACAATTATTGTAATTGAAGGTAATGAGGCCGAGGCGCCAGCTCCAGCCCTGCTTAACATCATTCAATACAAAGTGAGACACCCAGGGAGGAGACAGCCCGAGCCCGGCTCGCCCCGCTGCAGCCCAGCCCGGCTGCCCGCCTGCGGCCCGCGTCCAGCCCTGCCCCGTGCCGCAGCCTTATCTCCCGCCCGCAGCCTGCAACCCCCCGCCTGCCGCGGCACGGTGCTCCCGGAACAGGCCTGTCTGCTGAGCAGATAGCCCCGCCGCGCTGGAGCTGATGTACTTGGGAAAGTCACCCTGCATCTGACTGGTCTTGGGGTCACGGAATCCTCCTTCTCCTTTCCGAAGGAGACTCCCGCGTCTGTAGCATCTTCGGTGTATTTATCCTCACTGGGCACTGGGAGTCACACGCTGAGCACCAAATCACTCAGCCAAGGACAAATGTTGTCCTTTCCCGTGGCAGGACAACACATTCAGCCCCAACCCCTTAACCTTCAGCCCTCCTCTGCACATCGCTCTTTCTGCCATCCCAGCCCCTCTCCTCCACAGCCTCCCCGGTGCGCAGGAGCGGCGGGGATCAGGCTCTCCCGGAGAGGAGCTTCTGCTGCCCCGCAGCGTTGTCCTGCGCCTGCCCGGGCACGGCACAGGCGTTGCCGGGTGTCTGACACCGCGCCTGCCCTGCGCGCTCGCTGGTACTAGAGCAAAGCTCGCACCAGCTTTTGGCGGGGGTTCTGACGAGGGCACAACGGCGTTTTCACCCGTGATTCCTCACGCACAGGGACTCCCCCGCAGCTGCAGTAGTCGGGGGGTCAGTAAGCCGCCAGCACCGTGACGGACTCACTGAACCCCAGCTGATTAACACAGCCAGGGCAGAGACGGAGGCACCGCAGTCAGAAAGCCGGCGAGGCGGCGGCCGCAGCAGCCCCGGCGGGGCCCGGCGGCGGCTCCCCAGGCCGGCGGCTCCCGCCTCGCTCACCGCGGGCACGTCTTGCCCTCTGCTGGCAAAGCCAGCCCTAGCAGGGAGGTACCGGCGCCCTCTCGTACAGCCAAGCCTGGCAACGTGTCCCGTGCAAACGCAGGGCTGAAGGGTGCTAGGCAGCGGTACAGCTGCTTTCCTGAACGGGAGGGTGCAGCTGCCGGCAGGCGTAGCGACAAGTCATCCCATTGCCAGAAGAGCGAGCGCGGTGCGGCAGCCGGTGCTATACCGGGGCTATACCGGGGCTCACCTCAGCTCCTACCCTGGGCTGCATCCTGCAGGCATGAGCTCACATCCAGGGCTCAGCCACCACCTTGTGAAACATCCGCGTAAAGGTGTTATGTACCAGAATTCATAAACTGTACCTAAGAAGTCCAGCACCACCTATCAGATCTGAGTTACCAGGTCTCTAGAGATAAGGTATGGCAAATATTAGGAATTCACTTTAGATCCCAAGCATGAGAAACCGTTAGTTATGTCCTGACAGCATAGCATGCATGTGGGAGAGGAGAGCTCATGCTGGAGTCATGATGCGGCCAAAAAACTCTGGAAATTGAGTATCACTGTAACAGGACAGAATATACAGTTCAAGTAACGTGTATTACAGAAAGCTAGAGTTTGGATATAGGACATCTAGTGAGATAGCGATGTAGGCCAGTCAAACCACAGCCTCTTGTGAAAAAAAAAAAAAAAAAAAAGAGAAAGAAAGAAAAGAGCCTATTGCTTCTCTAAGGAAGTATCTCAGGCTCATATTTGCAAGATGGGCTGTCCACCAGAGGTCTGACCGTAGATGTCAGTTTCTTGGAGGGCTTATACCCATCAGTCAAAACCTGGGATGCAGGAGCTGAGGGCTACATGAAGCTCTTCTCTGCTCTTGCAAATAATTATTGTCAGCAGCCCCTCCACAATGGCAACTCTAAAAGCTTTCGATGCAGTTAAAGAAACTCTCCTGTGATGTTATGCAGTCAATATTTATTGCTCAGCCTCTATTTTCCAAGCCACATATTTCAGAGTCAAATGCCAGAGACAAGGCAGTCAATGCAAGCTGGGAAAGCTTATACACATTATAATGGACTGGAATCTCAGCTACTTAAGTAGGCGGCGCTCTGCCAGTTTACACCAAGCTCCCATTCTAACAGGCATTTGCAAATGCAATAGAACAGGCCAAAGGCAGAGCTAGATCTCAAAGCAAGGACTGACAGCTTCAAGAAGATGGATATATATCTTAGTAAGACCTTAGTAATTCAGCCCCAGAAAGCTGCTGTTTGAAATAGAAGTCAGAAGGACATCTGAGCACAGATATGCAATAAGAATAAAACCTTCATTCTCTCTTTACCATGAAAAGCAGAAGGGACAAGAGTATTTGTGAGACAGGGGACGTGAGGAGCTGTGGACTAGCTTAAATTCTAGCAACGTGTAAGAGTGTTCTCTGGGCTGGCCAGGAAGGCCACAAAGAGAGCATGGAGGTTTCCCTCCTCTGGTTCTCTGGCAGGATCAGTAACTACATCAGAGACAGCTTCTGTCAATTCCAATAAATTTGAGTCAGAAAAACTGTAAAAAGGGGAAATAACAGGGCAAAAGGAGCTGTAGAGAGTTTTGACAGATATGTAACAGGCTGGAGGCATTGAACACCCCAGCTGCTGGGCAGGGCAGCATCTGAAGTCTCAAACCCACCTGGCTTAACCAGGACAGGTGAAAGTGATAGTATCTTCAGCTTTCTGCCAGCCCTCCCTGAGGGACTCCCACCCTTGTGGCAGGGACAGCAGAAGGGATCACCTATCTCTGCCATGCACAGCCTGGCACTACATCAGCCAAGGAACAGGTCTGAGCACTGTCCTGCCACCTCCTACAGAGGGGATAATCTCAGGCAGAGGAGAAGGATACGCAGCTCTTGCCAGTAACATCTCAAGATACCACGAGGGTTCATCTGTAGGAGCACTGCAAGATCAAAGGCAGATCAGGCAGAGGAAAGGATGGGTGGAGGGAAGCAGAGTGTTGGCAGAAAGTGATACCAAGTGGAACAATGTCCCATTTTCACTGAGATAAAATCATACGCCAGCCATGATCTTCAGGCCATTAGTTTCAGGTCAGCCAGGGCAGCTGACCCAAGTTGGCTCACAGGTGTAGCCCAGCCCACAAATGTCATGCTCATTATAGAGGGAGAAGTTTGCTGAGGACAGGAGGTCCTCCTGCTTGGGCTCCTGCTCCTTCTGCTCGGAGCTTTTCCTGATCCTGTTCCTCCCCATCCCTGTAGGGGCTTTCTTACCATCCTGCTCCTGAGGACTGCCTACCCATTTATTGTGACTGTCACACATTCGCTGGGCTCAGTATAACTTTGTATACTTATTATTGGCATCAGTGTTTGTTTTGCTGTTTCATGAAATCCATTTTCATTGCAACCCATCCTCTCCTTTTCCCAATCTCCTTCTCAGCTGGGGACGAGTTATCAGATGATAGTTTAGGCCTGGATATGGGCTAAATGTAGATGAACAGAAACTCAAGTTTCTCACAGTCCAGGGCTGAGAGGGAGCAAGGGGGCTAGGGAGATGAGTTGAAAGAGCTGGTAGTACTGAGATGGGGAAGAAGCATGGCCTCTCTTTGCATAACCGCTAAAAGGAAGAGTGCAAGACATTAAGGTTATACAGGACTAAAACCAAAATTTAAAAGTCCTAGAGTAAGAAAGCAGTCCTGATGATTCTCAGAGCATCCTTTATAATGCAGAGTATTATATAGCAGAGCGGAACATGAAACTTGAGGCCCTCCCCACAGGTTGCAAGGCAGCAGTGAAATGTGAGAGTGAAATACAACAGAGGTGGGAAGCAGAAAAGTGCTGCCCAGAGCCCCATAGCCAGTGCTGCTGGGCCACTACCGAGCGGAGCCTCTGGCTTCATGTCTCTGCAGTGCAGAATGCCCTTGGTGCTTGCCTCCTCCAGGCTGCCATCGCCTTCCTCTGCTGTACCTCCACTGCGCAGCTCTTCCACTTTTTTGTGTTCACTACTGTCACACGCTTAGAGAGGGAACAGTTTTTCTTCACTTATTATTCCTTCTTTTTGCTTATAGACACAATTAAACTATAAAAAGGAGGTAGTGAGGGCAGCTCTGTTGCATTCTGAGAGCCAAAGCGAGGAGGGCTGTGAGGATAAAGCTCCTGTCTACCAAAAACAATGAAGAGACTGAATTATGGCCTTTAGTAATTATACCAGTTTGCCATAGACTGTGAACAAGCTGGCCAACTGCTTTGTCTTCATTGCCTTTGATACTTACAGTAGCACTGTGCCACCTGCTGCAGCCCTGTCTGCTTCACATCCCTACCCTGGCAGGCAGGACCATGTGCTCCAGACCTATGCCCGCTCCCTTTTTCAGTCAATTCTATCATAATCTGATTTTCGCTTTTATCTTTGTTATTAGAGTCCTAATGAAACAAAGCTATATCCATCTCTTTAAAGAAACACTCAGCCTGATATTAGGAGTATGTCTTTAGCCCTGCTTGGAGAGCCTGTCAGGAGGACCGATAATTCACAGAAGAATGTCCTTTTCCCTCCCAAGCACAGATTTTTAATTCATCTAGTCCTAACCCTGGGAGTAACAGAAGGGCCAGTATCAGAAGCCCACTTAAGGGAAACTGCTGCTGTACACTTAACTGGCTATTAGCATGACAAAAATCAGACACAACAATCTGCATTCATTAGTATCTCTGTTGTTAGCCCCAGATATTTGCATTTCTAAATAAATACAGGTTCTATTAATCTGAATTGCATTCCCATAGATAAAGCTGGACTCAAGCTCTATGCCAAGTGAAGGAGAACCCTGTGAGCTGCTGTTTTCAAAGCAGGGATGGCAGAGGGGAGTGCTGGCACCAGCTCTGCCCATATGCCATGTCCAGCCAGTGCCATTGCATTTGACCCCATCTCTTTGCCCTTCCTGAAACCCTCAGCTTAGAACGACATCAGCTAATTCTTGATGCAATTGCTAACTGAAACACTTCTATTTCCAGTAGCAGGAGGTGCCACTCAATTCAACCCTGAGGAGCCTGGCACAGGATTTCTCAGTCTGTCTGCCCAGCAGCTTTTTCTGTCCCCCTTGCTGCAGCAAAAACGGCTCCCAGATGCCCAAAGTCACCTTGTATGCATTAGGTATTTTGGTACCATTAAAGCAAGAGGGGGGCTCAGTAAGAGAGTGAAGGAGAGAGAGAAACAGGGGAGAAGGAGATGGGAAGGTCACTTTTGAAGATGAGAACACCACCAGCACTGGCTGAAAGATGCTCAGAAGCTGCAGGCAGGAGACTGAGCATATTTCCAGGTGAGCCTTCCTCCAGAGCAGCACATGCCTCCTCCTCCTCCTCCTCCCACCGCTTCCATGGAGTTAGAAGACTGCACTACATTAGCAGACTGCACTATGTTAAGTGATTTACTATCCAACTACTCCTCCTCTCCTGGCCTTCCAGAGAAGTTGCCACCCTTGTACCTTCATCTCACCCCTTTGTTCTCTGCCTCCAGAGAAATCTACTGAAAATGTATACTGGGACTTTTGCCAGATGTGAAGCTCCAACAGGTAAAGCTGCATGCAATATGGTTTCAGGCTGGTCCCCTGTGACGCGGTGGCTGTGAGACACACCAGGCAGGATGGGCCTGCTGGGCAGTAGCAGGGCTCCAGGGCTTCACATGGCTCTCACTCAGTGCCAACCTGGCTCAGGGTGAGGCTGGGTTATTCTCCCCACCTTCATCAGAGGGGCTGGGGAAAGTGATGAAAATATCACAGCTGTGGCAAATGGTGAGGAGCTGAGAATAACTACATACCCCCTCCCCTGTGCTGATGGGCTCCCATGTAAATCTCTGCTCTTCATATCTGGTCAGCACCAAAGGAGCTCGAGATCATCTCTACTGACATGCTTTTCAGGCCTCTCCCCAAAAACCTGAACTCACCTTTGCCTCTCTTGTTCACACTATTCTTCCCTGTATTTACACATGAAGCTAGAAAGTAGCAACAGCAAGATGTGCTAAGCAGTTGAAAAAGGCAAAACAGAGTGAAAACAAGCCAAAATCGAGAGATGGCCAAAAAGCTAGCAGGGAGGAAGGACAAGAAATGAGCCACCAGTGTGAAAAGCAGCAAGTGGATCAGAGCATGAACCCCTCAGTGAGAAAAACTGGCCCTGGCACTGTGCTGAAGAAACAAGGTGTGACATGCCAGGAAAAAGGGATGCGGTAATGAAGGCTAAGGACATGCTGACTGACAGGCACTGGCAGTGCCAAACACCCACATATGAAAAATTGTCCTTGCTGTCCTCTCTACTGGTTTGCAACTTGACAAGCTGACAAGCCCAGCTGGCACTGCAGTGGTGCTGGGAAGAACTGAGGGTGATGGGTAGGTGCAGAAAGAGCACAAAGAGGTTGAAGTGCACCTGAAGTCTGAGGAGCAGATGTTTGGCAGGAGGGCAAGAGCCTTCAGAGACACCCCCTGTGCAGGACAGTGCTGTCAGGATCCCTCTCTCTGCTGAAGGGAGCCCTCAGCATCCTTCTTGGTAATTCTGCAACAGTGCTTATACTTTCATTCCTAAATCCTGGTACCTTACTCCAGGAACAGATCATTATTTCCAGCATACTAAGCTCAGGATTTTTCACTGTGCCCAGAAAACAAGTCTCCCCATGGCCTACTCTATCCTGCAGAAACACTTGCATGAGGAATATCTCACTGCGGCTGACTGAGTTTTTTCCTTTCTGATTTCAATGACATAGTTAGGAAAGCACAAATGACGTGGCTTTTTCAGAAAGCACGCTCCTTCCCTCTTTGCTGGCACATCTGGAGCAGTCCTCCAAACTACATTTGTGTCAGAGATTTACTTCATTTGTGTTGAAAGATGGGGTTGTCAGAAATCTGGAAATGGAAACTGTGCCAGGGTCCTACCTTAATCCCAAAAACTACACAGCTGCCTCACACTCCCTCAGCACAGATTGCTTAAAAACGTGGTGGTATGCAATGACTTCCCGCCAATAACCAGCGGGGATCAACAGATAATATGTCAGGAGATACTTGTGGCTTATAAAGCATGTTTCTTCCAGAAGATCCCCAAAGCCCAGTACAAAAACCAGTCAAAATTATTAATTCTTGTGATACTTGATTAAAAGGTCTGTGCCTTCTCAGCTGTGGTGCAGGTGACAATCCTGAATAGAAATGCACCAGTGAACTCTGAAGGAAGTGAAATAAATGACAACTGATTCTCTGTGAATTGTAAAACACGTGATTCTGTCACCAGCCCCCATGGGTCTTCTCACAATATTAAACTTCACTGGACCATTACCAAGAGCAATCCTACAGCTGATTCAAAAAGCACAGTAACTTGTTCACAAGCTTCTAATTTCTCCCAAGTTTAACAACTAAGACTGGGATCCTTCAGAGGAATTTAATGGTGCTAAGCTCCTGTTTGCCACAGAAACACTCTTACATATTACCAAAGCGTGATGGTTACAAACCAGGGCAGACATGGGAAGCAGAGCAAGTTGTTGGTAAAAGCCGTTGTAGCACCTACAGCCAGAATGAGCCAGTGAATTTGCACGCCCAGCAGTGACACTCATGAAAGTATCCCCAGTGGGGGAAAAAAAAAAAAATAAATAAAAATAACACTTAGTTCAACAGATTGTTTTCCCTCAGCAGAAGGCAGTAGACTGTGGACAGAGTGTTATACTGCAGGAGTCCAGTAGACCTCAGTACACAAGACCACCTTTTCTCCTGGCTTTCTCTTTAACAGTGTCCTTACCAGAAAAGCCTTAGGAAATTCTAGGCATATTCCTATGGAAGTCATCAGATACTGTCTGACCCCTTACGAATAGAGGAAAGGAACAGAAACTGCATTTCTCTAACCAGCTTCAGAAAGTTTTCAATTATATGAAGTGCTTCCCTCCCTTGCACTGGATTCTTGCTCCAGTACATAAAATAATGTGTAAGACTTGTTCAGGATCCAAAACTGAAGCCACCATGTCCTACAGGATCACAGAATCACAGAATTATATGGGTTGGAAGGGACTCCTAGAGATCCTCTACACCAACCGCCCCATCAGAGCAGGTTTACCTAAAGTAGGTTGCACAGGATGACATCCAGGTAGGAAATGACAAGGAAAAAGCAGCAATAAAGTATCTCATCGTATATTACCACTTCAGAACCTAGGAAAAATAAAAGTAATGCTTGATGAAAAAAAAAAAACACAACAACAACATAAAGAAATAGGGCTAGGAAGGATATTAAAAGGTCCTCAAGGCTATTGTCCTTGTTCAGAGCAGGATCATACCTCCCTGCAGTGGATGTTTGTCCCACATGCTCTTCACTTGCACCCTCCATGACCATCACGTTCTGTGCTTTGGATAAAGTTCCTGGTGGTTGAAGGACAACCTGGTCCAACTAATTTGCTTGGTATGGTGTTGCGCTGGTTCAGCCATCATCACTTTATGCTGCCATCAGTTGCCTGATCACACAAGCCAACACTGAACTCAGCAACATCCCCTCAGAAGTCTTCTTTCAGACAGTTCTGCCATAAATTCCTGTGGGCCCAGCTCCTCCACTCCCACTGTGGTGCCGCCAGCATCATCTGCTGGATACAACAGACAGAGATGGCTCCCTCAGATGGAAGGACACCACTAAGAGAGCTCAGTGAGGTGTGACCAGACTCAGCAGAAGCCACACCCACCAAGAAGCTCTTCCAACTGATCAGCTCCTGGTTGATATAATCCTGGCCTCAACCACAACCCCACCCACGACCACCTGGGTGAGGGTAGAGCCACAGAAACACAGGTGGGCCAGGTTCTGCCTCCGGAACTTGAAGCCAATAGGAAAAACAAAACATTCTGCTGGGTTGTGACTCATCCACAGGTCAACTCCAACTTGGAGCCTGCAACTCAGGCCCCAGCACTTCATTGTCCAACTCTCAGCTGTTTCAGTTTGCAGGCTGTGTTTTAGTTGCTAATGAAGAAGGGTTTCAAAGGTACCTGACTGAACTTCAGTGGATAAGTAGAGTCATAACTTCAGTTCTGCTGATTTTGACAGTAGGACTAGTAACCTCTGGTAACAAGATGGTAATTAAAAACTGGGAGACGACAACAACTCATTACAGCTGTTTGCTCATTTAACATGAATAGAGCCCTCAACATATGAATTTGAAACCCTATGTGGACTGGAATGGATATAATTCAATTTGGCTTAATTTGCTTTGAAACTTAATTCAACTAAATTGAATTAAGCCTCTTTAATTTTGAGCAAGGGTGTCCACATAGGATTTTAAAGTAGTTTAATTAATCCACTTAAAAAAGCTAATTCAGATTAATTTTGGTGAGCATTGTTAGGTGGATAGGCCTGTCGGTTCAGTTAAGTAACATCAATTAAGGTGTTTACTTCCAAGAAATGTATTCCAAGCAAAGGTGGGTGAAGACAGCTTGGATAAATTGCAGGATGGAGCAAAAATGGAGAGGTAATGGTGCGAGACATAAAAATTTCTCACTGAGAGGATATGACACCATGCTACTTTGGATTGGACCAGCTGTCTGGGAGCAGAAAGAAGAAAAAGCTACTTCAGTGCAGGAGCCATCATTACCATTTCTTCCATAACAGATAACAAGGGCTCAGGGAAGAAAGACCTGAAACGCATATCAGAAATATTCTGCTTTCCAGGAATTTTTAGCAGCAATACCTTTGATCTGTAAACCCAGGAATTTAAAAACACTGATGTCTACAGAATAGTTCCCAAAACAAGGGTACAAATAAGCATATCCTATAAATCCCCCTTCCTCAGACCAGTTTGCATGTTTTATGGCACACTCTTGGACACCAGCTTAATCTAATGGCAACAGGTGGAGGTGTGCATCCCTGTACTGTTACATGATCAATGTTGGCTTTACACCAGGAGCTCATAAGCATGGCTGTGGATTAACAAGGAGGATTTCTGCACTTCTCCATCACTAGTCCTCCTTCTTCATTGTATTTCTTAGTGGCACTGCAATCGCATGCCCCTGCAGGGAAGGAAAGATGCATGTACAAGACGTTTTTCACTGAGCACTTTAAAGGTCCCTTTAGGCTTCATAGGTGGAGTTTTTTTACATTTCCTCCCCTCTGGGTGTAAGAACACCGGGCCAAACTCAGAAGCGTGACGTGGGAAGCTGGGATAGCAAATAGGTCAGTCAATGAATGGAAAATGGCGTAAAAGATTGCAGGTCAGTGGAATTCAGTGTTAACCTCAGCACCGAAGGATCTGGAGTTGATGCCACCACTCTGAGAGAGCACAACACCTTTTCCCAGCTAACTCAGCATGCAAGCTTCATGCAACTGCCTTTCACCTAATTAACACTTTCACAAATGAGTAATTTAACCGCTTAATGCATCATCTCCACTCTCTTGTCCTTTCTTTCTCTGTCTCTGTATGGGTAGTCTGCTTACAGACACATGCACATCCACATACACATTTACTTTAAGCAAAATTGCATTTCTTCATCTTAATCTCTCTTACAGTCAAACCCTGCTGATCCTGTCCATGCAAATAAGCTGCATTTCTGGTCTAGCTATAATCTTTGCGGTATAGCTGAGGTCTGTTTGATGTTTTTCAAGTGGTGGAACCGAAAGAACATTTCACTGCTAACTGGAAGAGTTACTAGTTTATTAAACCCTTGATTTGAAATCTAGCTGTCAGAAAAAACAGAGTCAGCTGATGCTGTGAAAGGATTGCATTGTCAATTCTTGCTGAGCCTCAAAACTGGCGCAAAGCATGAAGTAAAGTGACATTAAATGAACTGACAATCTGAGGTTTCGAGTGTAAACCTCCAGGAAATAATAACTTGGCTTTTCAATGTAAAAAAGATAGCTTATGGTTAAAAATAAAATAAAGGAAAAAAAAATGGTTATAAAGCAAGACCCAGAATAGCTTTTTAGAAGATCTGTTCCTTCCCCTTCCCCCTCTTTTCAATTTAATGTTAGCAAAACAGAGGTGACAGAAAAGATTTATGAGAAACATTTTTAAAGGTGGGTTCACCATGTGTGTAGAGCAGACACTGTCTGAAGGGCCTGTAGCATTTGCACTTTATAGAAAATGACAAAAAGTGACTATTGCTACAACAACCAAGGCTGAAATTGATTACACTAAAGGAAATATGTTAAGAGGAGTATGTGATAGGCAGCTGCTGGGTTTTGAGGTCCAGCTCTGAAAAGTTCAGAGGTGAATTAGAAACTTGAATGATTTTATTGTGGTTTAAATTTAATGATTTTGAGCTGGAACAGGTAATTTTGTGAGTTACATGCTGGAGAGCAAGATGAGAAAACATGACCGCCAACAGAAGCAAAATGGGAATTGTGCTGTTCAGGAATCTGAATGGTCATCACAGTGATCCAGACTATGGATTTCTCTTTTTACAGGGATCAAACAGAGGAATGGTGGATCTGAAGAGATAGGCAAGCTCCAGTGATGAGAGAAATTAAGCATGTTTCTTCTGACCTTATCTCTTGCTGATCTGTTCTGTAGATCTTGTTCAAATTAAACAGTCCCGAGAAGACTGTGAACCTGTGTCAGGGTCCGATCCCCTGCCTGGAATGCCCAGAAGTTAGTGGGTACACCTGAGAAGCCTGACCCCTTAGAGTTTCTGGCACTGACTACATGGAAATGTGTATTCGTTTGACAAACATACTTATCAAAACTGATAAACCCCAGTGCATGTACTTATAAATGAACTCAATTATTCCACCTGAAGGATAAATTATCTTGATTTAGCTTTCCAAGATCTACATGGGACATCAGTCTGAAGGAGTAGCAGTGGTGATTACCTTGCTTTGCAACAAAACATGAAAAAGTAATTCAGTAATGGTGACCGAGTGCTGGGCCCAACACGGTGGTCATGTCACTGCATGAGAGGCAAACTGGAAATGTGCAGATCTCAAAGATTTCTCATGCAATCTGTTGAACTTTCTTTCAAGGCTCATCATAGACTTAACCAGAGGGAGGTAGAGAGGCATACCTTGGTCACTGTGAACTCTTTGTCTACTTTATTTTGAAGGAGTTTCTCTTTGCAGAGGAAACTGTAATCCTTGATAAATCCAACTTGTGCCAAAATTACTGCCAAAATTTCCCCAACTTTGGACAGTTAAGATTTGGCTGGACAAGGTGTTGGTCTAGATTGTGCTTTTGCCAAGAAAGGTTGGACTAGATGATCCTTGATATCCCTTCTAATCTTGTATTGTGTGATTCTATGAACTGTCTACTTAAACTCATACTTGAAATAAAACTTCTGCAACTGTTTAAATACATGTAAACCTTCTTTTCAGGACAGTTGGTAACATTCTCAGTTAGATTCAGCCCCATCTCTAATCCCACGTATTTGGTTTACAAGGCAAGGGTTTAGTGGCAGTGCTGGGTGAGGGAGGTGCTGCAGGGATGGCTTCTATGAGAAGGCACCAGGAGCTGCCCCCTTGTTGGACAGAGCCAGTTCCACCTGGCTCCAAGACAGACTCGTTGCTGCCTAAACCTGAGCTAATCAGTGACATTGGTAGTGCCTCTGTGATAACATATTTAAGGATGAAAAAAATGCTGTGCAACAGCTGAGAGACAGGAGTGAGAAAAAGTGAGATAAATTGCTGTGAAGACACCAAGGTCAGTGAAGAAGGAGGGGGAGGAGGTGCTCTGGGCACTGGAGTAGAGATTCCCCTGTACCCCATAGTGAAGACCGTGGTGATGCAGGTTGTCCCTCTGCAGCCCATTAAGGAACACAGTGGAGCAGATATCCACCTGCAGCCCCTAGGGGACACCATGCTGGAGCAGGTGGATGTGCCCTGAAAGAATCTGCAGTGCATGAAAAGACCATACCAGAGCAGACTCCTGGCAGGAACTTTGGCCCGTGGAGAGAAGCCAACATAGGACCAGGTTTTCTGTCAGGAGCAGTGGCTTGTGGGAGACATATGCTGGAGCAGTCTATTTCTGAAGGACTACACCCCATGGAAAAGGATCCACCCTGGAGCAGTTCTTGAAGAAGTGCAGCCCATGGAGGATATGTTTGTGAAGGACTGTATCCCGTAGGAGAGTCCTCATACTGGAGCAGGAGTAGAACGTGAAGAAGGAGGAGCGGCAGAGATAAAGCATCATGAACTACTACGCAACTCCTATTCCCCATCCCTCTGTGTTTTTTGTGGGGAGGAGGTAGGAGAGTCAAGAGTGAAGTTAAGCCTGGGAAAAAGGGAGGGGTGGGGGAAAGGTGGTTATAGTGTGTAATTAACTGGCAATAAATTAATCTTTCCCAAGCTGATCCTGTTTTGCCCTTGAAGGTGATTGGCGAGTGTTCTTTCTGTCTTCATCTTGACCCACAAGCTTTTCTATTGTATTTTCTCCCTCTGTCCTATTGATGGAGGGGGAGCTATAGAGCAGCATGGTGGACACCTGGAAGCCATTCAGGGTTAACCCATCACATCCTAACTCTGTTACTTATTTACTGAATATCCTTGGGCAGCTCATGTTTCCTTATCTCCTCTCTTCCTAGGCTTGATTAAGTTCTAATTTTGTAAAGTGGAGAAAAGGCCCTGGCTACTTCAATAAAATGTTTTCAGATGAAATGCAGAAAAATAGTCCATAGGAGCAAGGTGTTATTATTATTCTGAACAAGATGTAAGTTTGACTCTTCTTTTTTTTTGCAATAGCTTTTCCTAAATATGCATTCAAGTCCTTTTCAATTTAAGGTCAAATTGTCAGGAAATATAAAAAAGGTGCCAGTTACCTCCTCCAGAAAACACATCTCCTGCCTACTAGCATTTTTAGTTTGTGATGAAGGTCTTTTCGTTCTTGAAAGTGTCCTTCAAGATTGTCAAGTTCTTTTAGAACAAAGAAACACATGCCTAAAACAGGCTGTGGAGTTGTCTCAGAAGCATCAGGACAGGTCGTGCTTAGGCATTCAGAACACTCAATTCAGTTTCAGCTTTGTAAAATTCACTTTTCATGCATTTTTTGTATGACTGAAGGTTGGGCAGGTGAATCAAGAGCCAAATATCACACATAATAATGAGGTTAACTGTGCTGCAGGGACAGGGCATGAACTATTGGTCTAAGTTGGCCCAAGAAGAAATGAGTATCAGCTACCTTCTATGTAGATCAATAATGAGAAGAAAGTTCCTGATCTTTTGGGAAAAACAGATTCTGGGACTCCTAGGAGGAAAAGTATGAGAAAAAAAATCTCTTCTATGAAGGGACTTGACAAGTTCATGAACGGGATGTGACATGGATCTGCTAGACCTGACCCTTCCTTCTGTTTCTGTACTCCTATAAAGTACTGGAGGTAAGTGGGTGAATCAAAGATTTGGGATTTCCCACCTGCGAAGGGTGTCTTCTGTTTCTAATGTAGCATAAAGTGCTTTCAGGCTCATCACCTCTTGAGACTGAGAATCAGGGTTCTAGTTTGGTTTTGGGACACCACACAGAGAGTTACTCAAGTGGAGAGGTGACTCGTGAAAGGTCTTGTAAATGGCCTGTGGCAAAGGCAATCCCTTGTGTCCCGGTCAGAGTATAATTCTTTGAATGAGTTATGCCTAAATTTAACCAGGCTTGAGTTACACTGTCAAAGACACCCAACTTATTCTTCATTTGAACTTCTTGTTTGTCATGCAGGTCAAAGACTGCACATTGTTATCTGACCATGTCACTGAGAGCATTCAAGCTGAGAAATCCAATGTGAACTTGAGTTTCCTGTATAATTGGATTTTGAGTTGTACATTGTCTTGTCTGTGTGTCTCAAAAGTGCTCATGTGAAACCTCTCCTCAGACTAGACCAACCTGGTGATTTTGTAGGAATATATTCCCATTTTCCAAATTTACTCTATATTTCGATGTTAGATTAGATAAAAAATAAAAGTTATTTTTCATTATGTCTTGCTCATTTCACTCCTTATAACAATTAATTTCATTCTTTATAATAATTTCATCTCTGAACTGTAACTACCTAAGTTCTCGAGCATCTTAAATATACTTCTATTTTGCATTAGCTCTAGATATAGCTTAAAGTACATGAAGAAGAAAAGAAGTGATTTCTGGCAAGATAAGTGGAATTAAGCCAATTTACACTAGATGAGGACCTTCTGTCTTCCCTTAATTGCTCTTTTCTCCCTAGTTATATATAGAAGCTTTCCATAAAGGCAGTTATCATTTTTAAAGTTAAGGGAAAAAAAAAAAAAGGAAGGAAAAATCTGACTGCAGTTGGCTGTGCCTGAACTCCTGTCTTGTATAAATCTTTAAGTCACTGTAATGGGTCTGGCTGAGCTGGTTTTCCCCACAGCTGCAGTATTTTGTGCTGGGAGCTAGAAGGGTGTTGATAACA